>PVIH01021721.1:0-28980 GCA_004025045.1 Sigmodon hispidus | reverse complement strand
AGTGAAGACTGATCCAAGCATTATTGGGCCAGTGTGACCATAGGACTGTCTGCTCCCTGCCAAGGGAGGGGATGGGGAGTTGCAGAGAAGAAAAATGATCAGATGTGGTGGGAGGGGGAAGAGACCTTGAATAAGGATATACAGGGATGGAAAAAAAAATTCAGAGGGAAAGCTGAACACAAAGAAAATATATGTGTAGTAATCTTATTTGCATTTCCACCCTTGATAAGTCATGCTTATGATTATTATCCTCTGTATAGTTATTGTTAACTCTTCCGCATTTTTAAATTCTTTTTACTGTTTTTTTGATAAATACAAAATAAAGAAGAAAAAAAATACTAAAACAGAGATAGAATAAAAACGGGAGATGTAACTCCAGAGTAGGAAAGAGTTGCAGAATGTGGTAAAACCATGAGACCCACCCATAAAACAGAGCATGTACAAGGAAACCCTGGGACAACCAGAGGGATGCAATACCTAGCTGTACACTGATTTCCAAAACTCCAAAAGCCAGTGCATATGTCCAGCAATGACAGTCTTGGCTTAGCACAAACTGAACTACAAAAGATTTTCTGACCTTAGATAAAACCCAGCATGCCACAAGAAATTGTAAAAGCAGATCCCATCTGCCAAAAGGAGCTACTTCCCTTGCCTCAGGCAGAGGGCACATATGCCTCTCCACGGCCAAATTCAAGTGGTTAACAAAGCACATGCTAGCCTCCAGGCACATACAGTGCCTATTCACAAGTAAGGACCTGTTAGCATACCTTTCTAGAGCCCCACAGGAGCATTTTGGCCCTTCTCACCCCCCCAGGCTTCCCTCCCACCAAATACCCTTCTGTTCTCTATATAAAGACCAAATTTTTCCTGCCCACCAATTCTGATATCTCCACTACCAGCCTCCAGTCCTTCAACTGTCCTTCTAGCCCTCCACCTCTGCCTGCTATTCCATACTATTCCCCTTCTTTCTAATTCCTTTTTTTTTTCCCTTCTCTTTCAGACAGCCCATGGTCACACTCAGATGTGTTTCTTTTTCTCTGTGCTCTGAACTCTTCCAGAAGTCTTTGGACATTTTCTCTCTCTTATCCACAAGAAAAACCTTCCCCTAAAAGAACATGCATTTCAGCAGTTTCTTTACTGGACCCCTCCATACCCTAGCCACTGTGAATTTGTGAAAAACAAAAAGCTACACACACACACACACACACACACACACACACACACACACACACACACACAAGAAAAGTAACTATACACTGTCACAAGCCACAGCTATAAGTAATATGTAGACAGTAGAGATAGGTAAATGCTGATGATTGTCCCCAAATTATTATAATCTATCAGCAGGACAAAGGATAGACATTTTTCAAATGTAAAGGTGAGTGGTTTTAAAATGAAAGATAGTTAAATACTCATTTTTCAGAGCAGGACATCCATTGATAATCACCATGCTACAACTCCATAGTGGTAAAACTATGATACTTTTAGATCTGAATGCAAATTTTGAAAATTTACAATGCCATTTAAAAGATCTCTCCTGAGTAGATAATGCTGAAAGTGCAGAAATATCTGATTCTTCACACTTGGCATATCTACATAGAGTTCATAATATTTTTAATATTTTAGGTGTTGAACTAAAATGCTGAAAATGAATTTCTTCTTCTAATCTCCTGTGCAACAAGAAAGGGAAAACAAGACAACATGTGGTCTCACGAGCATAAGTCCCACTGATTCCAGACTGTGTCAAGCATCTCTGAAGTTCTTCTGCATCCACCTCGCCATCCTGCAAAAAAAGTAAAAATAAAATGACATGGATTTTAATGATCAATGCTACCAAAAGACATTTAAAGCTTAACTATGTGCTGCTCCAGAGCTATTCAGAAATATCAAATTTTCAAAATGGTAAAAACCACAACATTCAGAAGATAATATTATCAGCAAAAACACACCACAAATCTATTTCCTGGGTCTGAGATGTGGCACAATGTCCATGTCTTCTCATAGTCAAAACAAGGCAAGATGCTTTGTCACTCTACCCATAGCCACCTTTGTCACGCTTCTGGAGAGCATCTAACTGTTTCTCTTATGTCTGTACCATTGTCCTTGGAGGGAGTTTGACAAATCACAAACTCCATGATTAGCCTTAAACTATGGTTTAAGACAAATCAGTAAATTTTTAAGAGTGAGACTGTGTTAGGAAAAAATATTTTTTCAAAAATATGGACACCAAAAGGCCTTTCGTTACATTTTACTCAGGAAAACATTGCCATTAATTATCATTTTAAAGAAATGGTTTCAAGACAATATTATGTTCCAAGAGACATAAATTATGAATAGTTGCTTGATGTATTGTAAGCAAAAATAAAGAGTAAAATCTGAGTGTGTGTGTGTGGTGGGGGGGGGGGTCCCTGCAGGAATCATACAGAGAAGCAAACCCCATGAAAAGATAAGAATAAAAAACAGTGCAGATTGACTTTGTCAACCTGGGTGAGTCAAATAGTTTATTCCCAGTGTATTGAAGGTCAGGTGAATTGGGGGGGAGAACGGGGAGATGTCCTAGTGTAACCTATCCCCAGTGCACAACAAAGCGTAAGTGGGTGGAAACTCAACTCACGATGCCTGTCACTTCTTCCAAGAGGATTGGTTCTAGAGGCAGGCTATCTTCACTATCTTAATGGCCTAAGGAGCTGGCCTTGTCTTGGTCATTTGGGCTATTAGCCACCTGTGGCTCTCACTGTGAGGAAGCCTTTGGCTATAAAGGACATTTAGATTCCTAAGCTATCTACAGTCTTAGTTGCAAGAACTTGATATGGCCCAGAT
This sequence comes from Sigmodon hispidus, assembly GCA_004025045.1. NCBI lineage: Eukaryota > Metazoa > Chordata > Mammalia > Rodentia > Cricetidae > Sigmodon > Sigmodon hispidus. Next base: position 26,160 of record PVIH01021721.1, on the reverse strand, counting down.
CAACAGGCTGTTAGGCATCTCCAATTCACATCTTTCTGGATGGAAAAACTGGTTTTTCATCTTCTCCATTAGAAAGACAATCCTGTGTGCTTAACATTACTAGTTTCTTTGGAGATCTGTGGGCTCAAGGTCCTTCCGGCTATATTCCCAACACAAAGCCTCTGACAGCTGTACAACCAGGCCATTGATGTGAAAGTTCAAGCTGAACACCAGATTGGAAAATAGCTTTTTTTTCACGCTTTGATTTTTTTAAAAACCTGTCCTCTCACACACTGACAATAACAACTATTATTGTTTTTCTCTTTAACTCTTAATGGAAAAATACTATTCTAGTTGAGAATGAAATTAATAAGAATTTCTATGCCTTGTCAGTTTCCCCCTACTTACAAATCAATGCAATATTCATGCAGCATAATGATACACAAAATTCAATGAGCAGACAACATAAAATTAAAATTCTCAAGAAAAAAAAGAAGGGTGAACTGCATCATCATAGATGGACTGACACCTTTGAAACTCAGACCTATGTCCAGAGTAGAAGTAGAGGTGAGCAGATTCCAGCTTCTGGGCTGTCTGTCAGGAGAATCCCTCTCTGGAGACAAGGTCACACCCAAGGTTCTGATCTCAGACTCTTTCTAGCAGATAGATCCTAGGCTTTAGCTGGGAGGGGCCTTCCCCATTAATCCCCAACAAAAGACCCCACAGCCGGGCCCCGCCTCCAGGGTGAGCTGCATCATCATAGACAATCAGGCTCCTTTGAAAGGCAGAACATTGTCCAGAGCTGATTCAGAGATTGAGCAGACTGCTAGTTCAGAGCAGACAGTGGCACACAAGCCCTCTAGCCACAATTGACTAGGAGCTGACTAAAGCAATGGGCAGAAGCCAGTACAGGAATACATGTTCTTTTTAGTTTAAAAGGTATATTAGATATGAAACTTTAGACTCACAAGGATAAGGTAGATAATGGAATGTTTTCTTTAAGTTTGTTAATTACAAATAGACTAGATATTGTGACTGTAAACAAACAAACAAAAAAAAACCACAACATAAAGAACAACAAGGCAACACCAGAAAAAACTGGTGGTTCTACAACACCAAGACCCAAACTGAGCAATGAAGAGGAAACAGAAGGAAACAACAGCAAAAAAACACCTTTATGAAAATTACAGAATCCTTAAGAGAGGATATGAAAAATTTCTTAAAGAAATAGAAGAAAATAGAAACAAAAAATTGGAAGAGGAGAAGAAATCCTTGAAAGAAAACCAAGAAAAAAAATGAAAGAATCATTCCAGAAACTAAAAATTGAAATAGAAGCAATTAAAAAAAGGCACAAAATGAGGCAAAGGTAAAAATAGAAAACCTGAAGAAAAGAGCTAGAACTACAGATACAAGCATAACCAACAGAATCCAAGAGATGGCAGAGAGAATCTCTGGAGTGGAAGACTCAGTAGCAGAAATGAATATATCAGTCAGAGAAAACACTAAAACCAAAAAAGTCATAACACAAAACATTCAGGAAATTTGGGACACTATGAAAGGACCTAACCTGAGAATAATAGGAATAGAAGAAGGAGAACAATACCAGCTCAAAGGCACAGATAATGAATTCAATAAAATCAAAGAAGAAAACTTTTCCAATCTAAAGAAGAAAATGCCTAAAAAGATACAGGAAGTTTACAGAACACCATATAGATTTGACAGCCCAAAAAAAGTCTGTTCGCCACATAGTAATCAAGCCACAGAACATAAAGAACAAAGAAAAAATTTTAAGAACTACAAAAGAAAAGGGCCAAAGTGCCTATAAAGGCAGATCAATCAAAATAACACCTGAATATTCAATAGAAACAATGAAAGCAAGAAGGTCCTGGTCAGAAGTCATACAGATACTAAAACAGCATGGCTGGCAACCTAGACTACTATACCCAGCAAAACTATCAATCACCATAGAAGGAGGAAACAAGATATTTCATGACAAAAATCAGATTTAAAGAATACCTTTCTACAAATCCAACCCTTCAGGAAGCATTAGAAAAAAAACTTCAACCTAAGGATTCCAGATACACTCATGAAACCACAAAAACTGATAATCCCACAGAAGAAAAGCCTAAAGAAAGGAAAATACATACAAGCTATCACCAAAAATAACAGAAAATAAAGATCAGAGGTCACCAATATTCCTTAATATCAATGGACTCAATTCATCTGTAAAAAGACACACACTAATATGATGGATACAAAAACAGAAGCCATCCTTCTGCTGCATACAAGAAACACACCTCAACTCCAAAGACAGACATAGGCTCAGAGTAAAGGATTGGGAAAAGATTTTCCAATCAAATGGCCCCAAGAAGCAAGCTGGTGTTGCCATCCTAATATCTAACAAAGTAGACTTCAAACTAAAATTAATTAAAATAGACCAGGATGGACATTACTTATTCATCTCAGGAAAAATTGACCAGATGAGATTTCAATCCTGAATATTTATGCTCCTAATAAAAGGGCACCTATCTATGTAAAAGAAACAATACTAAAGCTCAAATCTCATATCAATTCTCACACCCTAATAGTGGGAGACTTCAATATGCCATTTTCACCCATGGATAGATCAAACAGACAGAGACTCAACAGAGAAATAAGAGGTCTAACAGAGATTATGATGTAAATAGATTTAATAGATATTTACAGAAGCTTCCACCCAAACACAAAGGAATATACATATTTCTCAGCACCACATGGAACTTTCTCTAAAATTGACCGCATAATTGGTCATAAAAGAAATATCAATAGATACAAAAAAATAGAAATAATTCCTTGTATCATATCAGACCACCGAATCAAAATCACAGAAAGCCTACCAACTCATGGAAACTTAACATCACTCAACTGAACCACTTCTGGGGTCAAGGAAGAAATTAAGAAAGAAATCAAAGTCTTCCTAGAATTTAACAAAAATGAATCCACAACATACCCAAACTTATGGGACACAATGAAAGCATTCTTGAGAGAAAAAATCATAGCACTAGACACCTATATGAAAAACCAACACTATATGAGAAATCTCACACTAGAGAACTAACAGCACAGCTGAAAGCCTTAGAACAGTTAGAAGCAAACTGACCTAGAAGGAGTAGATGGCAGGAAATAATAAAACTTAGAGCTGAAATCAATACAATTGAAACAAAAAAAAGACAATACAAAGAATCAATGAATCAAAGAGTTGGTTATTTGAGAAAGTCAACAAGATAGATGAACCCTTATCCAAACTAACCAAAAAGCAGAGAGAGTATCCAAATCAACAAAATCAGAAATGAAAAGGGGGACATAGCAACAGACCCCCAGGAATTGCAGGGAATGATCAGGTCATACTTCGAAAATATATACTCCACAAAAAATGGAAAACCTAGAAGAAATAAACAGCTTTCTCAACAGGTACCACTTACCAAAATGAAATCAAGATTAGATTAAATACCTTAACAGACCTATAATGCCAAAGGAAATTGAAGCTGTCATTAAAAGCCTCCCAAGTAAAAAAAGTTCAGGTCTAGATGGTTTCAGTGCAGAATTCAGGCAGACATTCAAAGAAGAACTAATAGCAATACTCCTCAAACTGTTCCATAAAGTATAAACTGAAGGAATATTACCAAACTCTTTTTATAAGGCCACAATTACCCTAATACAAGCTACTCAAAGACGCAACAAAGAAAGAGAATTACAGACAAATTTCCCTCATGAATATTGATGCTAAAATTCTCAACAAAATTCTGGCAAACTGTATACAACAACATATAAAAAATATCATCCACCACGATCAAGTAGGCTTCATCCCAGAAATGCAGGGATGGTTCAACAAACGAAAAACCGTGAATGTCATCCATCATATAAACAAACTGAAGGGAAAAAAATGCATAATCATATCCTTAGACACTGAAAAATCCTTTGATAAAATCCAACAATTCTTTATGATAAAAGTCTTGGAGAGATCAGCAATACAGGGAAAATATCTAAATATAATAAAGGCAATTTACAAGAAGCCGACAGCCAGAATGGGAAAAGATTTTCACCAACCCTACAAGTGACAGAGGACTGACCTCTAAAATGTATAGAGAACTCAAAAAACTAGAGCGTGAAACTTTGAATAACCCAATCAAAAATGGGGTTCAGAACTAAAAAGGGACTTCTCAACAGAAGAATTACAAATGGCTGAAAGGGACTTAAAAAGTGCTCAACATCTTTAGCCATCAGAGAAATGCAACACAAAATAACTTTGAGGTACCACCTTAACCTGTCAGAATGGTTAAGATTAAAAACATAGATGACAGCTTATGCTGGAGAGGTTGCTGAGGAAGAGGAATATTCCTCCATTGTTGGTGGGCGTGTAAGCTTGTTCAGCCACTCTGGAATGCAGTATGGTAGTTTCTCAGAAAACTGGGTATCAATCTCCCCAAGAATCCAGCAATTATAAAAATGTGTTTTATAATTAGAAACATACCCTGTCTATAAAAAGCTACTGCTTTACTCATTGAAAAACAAAAGACTATAAAATGCAGAAACCTGTTTGCTAAATTTCTCAACCCTTTCAACATTTGTTTTGATTTTTGCTTTGCTTTGGGAGGGGGATCTTATTATGCTGTGCAGGTTAGACTCAAATCCCCAGGGCACAGTGGTCCTCTTATGCCAGCCTCCTGGGCAGCTGGGAAAGCAAGCAATCTACTAAGCCCTGATGCCTATTTGCAGATTCTTCATCTTATGAAGCTTTTGGAGAGATAGAAGAAAATCCATTTATGTATATAATCCTTTCTTTCAGGTTACATTATTCCACCTAATTATCTCCTAAAAACAAGCAAATTTAACTGGCACAAATTAATCAGTCTACATTTTACTGCTTTATAAAAGTGAAGTCATCAGACAGGTTGAACAGGCTTTGTACATTTAATCAGAGTCAATATGAAAGTGAGACAGTTGAGATCTGTGTGCAAGCACAGGGTCAGACTCCTTCTTAAAAGCTGAGAAAAATGCACTTTTGCTCATACACTGTTCTTAAGTTACTTTAAAAACATCACAGTAAAGCTTTTTCTTTTATTTTTGATTACTGGTTTTTAAAAATACCATTAGGTTGTGCATCCAAAACAAAAAGCTCTCACATCTTAACCTAGCCTGACCCTAAGTGACATAACAATACAGCAACTAAAAGTTACACTAGGAGTTTACATTAGAGCACCTTCTGTGTCAACTTAGAAAAGAGATGAGAGAAAGGATGTGTTTAATTTTTTTATTAAATACACTTGAGGTCTATGATGCCTCACTGTATACTTGTTATGTTTTCAAAGTATATGAAGTGCACATACATACATACATTCCAACTCTAAGTCAGACTTTAGTACAATATGTTGAAATAAATATGGTTTCATGTCATTGTGATACAACTGTCATATGGCTTAAATATAGGAAGAGGAATAGGCTACCAGACTCATGAAAGGAACCAAAATAACCCACACAAAAATACACTGCTAAGGATATCCCCTCTGAGACATGACTCCTGCACAGAAGGACAAAGCTGTGACCTACATACACCTCATTTGAGATGGGATTTTTAGCATCACCATGGGCATACCCCTGAACTAGCTAACAGGTGACCTAAAACATAATCCATGAAATGATATCACAAAACTATGAAAAAAAAATAGAAAAGTGATGTGTGGAGGGGAAGTAAAGGACGTAAAAGGACGTGGAAAGACGAGGGAAGACAAACTCAGCTGAAACAAATTTGAAAGTCAAAATTTCAAACGGCACGTAAAAATTATGTGTTCCAAAAGACCGCCAACAAAAATAAAGTTTTTCCAAAAAAAAAATCTGGATTAGATAAAATGATGTTAATGAAACAATCATTAGAATCATTGTTATGCAAATGAACAGAGCCATGACCAGAAGACTCTCAAGTGTATTCATTCATCTATCATACACTAACTTATCTGACCCCTGCATATGAATACCTTTCAACATCAAGCAATGTGAGAAACAAATTCCTTGTCCTTACAGTGTTTGCACTCCAGTGGAAGAAGACTGAATAGGGCAGCCAGGGCCACATCAAGTGACAATATAGGCTACAGCACAGGTGACATAGAAAGGAGAGGCTCTGTGAGTCCTCCATGAGGGTGAAAAGTGGTGCTCCTTTAGAATGGCGAAGGAACGCCTCATTGAAAAGAGAGAATTGGATGAGGGGGGCCAGCTCTGCAGGCCCCCAGTAAAGGTTACTCTCTCTAGTCTTCAGCAGCTATGACAATAGCTTTTGGCCAGAATTGCTAACGAGCACTTGAAATGGAGCTAGTATGAACTCCAGTGTTCAGTATATGTAAAGCCCCTGCTAAGTTCAAAGACTCAAAGCAAAATGAAAGTAAAATATTTTACCAGGTCTTATGTATAGACATGCTGCTGTGTAGAGCAGCATTACAAAAATGACTTAAGCTAGAGGTAAGTATAGCTCTCTGAGATCAAGGGCATCAGTAATTCATAGACCTGGTCTAAATATAAAGTAAATTTAAAAATAATTTCAAAAAGATCAGTAAGGGCTCATTGTTTCATAAAGGAAATCTGGGGCTGCATACAAGGTTATGTGGCAATTTAGCTGGGCCATCAACCTCTTCATTTCTCATGTTCTCTATCCACAGGCCTTTATCTCAAGTATATTGTTCCTAAGGCACAGAGGGCTACTGTTCCTTCAACTTTCAAGTACCCTTTCCAGGCAGGAAGGATATTGAGCCCAAAGAAGCCAATTCTGTCTTCTAAGATGGCCTTGAAAATCATTGTTGTGCATTTTTTTTTTATTTTTGTAATGGTGTGTGGTGTATACATGGATGTCAGAGGACAACCTCTGGAAGGGAAGCTGCTTTCTTTTCTCTCATGTGGGTTTCAGGGTTTGAAAGAAGTTCTCTTTCATCTTACCGGTCTCCAGCAATGCCCTGAAAAGACCTTCCAAAGAAATTCTATCCAATGTCTATGTTTTGTCTTATAGCAACTGCATACTTTCTGTAGCTATAATTTCACAGCTTCTTCCACAGATTGAAAGGAAGTTGTCCGTGGGTCTTGAGTATCCCATCATGGGTCACACAAAGTCTCTGCTCTTAGAAAAGCAATGGGACCTGAAGGGTACTCAAGTGAAGTACAGAATGTAAGATGCTGTTGGGTTTCTATGAAATACTACCTCCTTCAATATATCATCCATGCTCTAAAAGATAGGAGGATGGTTACAGATGGTAGCCAGACCCAATGGAGAATTTCTCCTTATCATGAGTCCAACATTTGAATTTCCAGTGCATAATTTCCTTTCATATTGTTGATCCTTTCCATCTTCAGTCCTGTCCCAGAAACAACTGCAATTTACATGTCACCATACATTGTCTCAGATTTAGATGTAGTTTTCTACTTGAAATTCTACCGTAGTCTTGACAAGCCATCCTGTTATAGCCCATAGATACAAATCATAAAGCCCTCACCCCAATAATTGTTAAACATATAAACATACACAAAAAATGTTGTGCTTGTCTAATATACATAAATATACCATAGATTTACATACTCCTCTTTCTCTTCTCTCCTCTTTTCTTCTCCCCTACTTCCTTCCCCTCCCCTTTCAACTCTGAAATGGCAGTTGAGGAACCTTCATGGAAAGGAACTAAACCCTTCAAATGTACATGACAGTCGAACAGCAGGGGCGATTTGTGGAACTTCTTGCAGCAGGACCACAGTTTATTCCTGGTGCATGAACTGGCTTCTCAGAGCCCATTCCCAACAAATACCTTACTCGGCCCTGATACTTGGGGGAGAAACTCAGTACTACCTCAACTGGATGTACCAGACTGAACTGACTCATTTTGGAATTCCTTGTCCTTTCTGGAGAATACATAGGTGTATGGGGTAAAGGGAGGCTGAAGGGTAGCAGGAGCAGTGGTGGGTATGGGCAAAAAACCTTTTTTAAATAAAAAAAGATAAAAAAAAATATTAATAACAAAAAAGAAAGAAAACAAGTTGATTTTGGCTCAGAAAGCCAGGAAGGTACTAGCAGTTTCAGCAGAGGGCCACATGCTTTTCTGTATGAAGCAGATGAGCATAAAAGGAAGGCAGTGTCTGAAGAACAAAAGCATATGCCAGGAAGAAAGAGGGGAGGGAATTGCTTGTTTTCAAGCCATCTAGTGGAATTACATTTATCCTGCCATGAGGATGGGGCCCTAATTTCCTCTTAAGGATTCCACTGTTGTTCAACATGATCATATTTGTAGTAACACTCTAGCGTGAGCTTGAATAGGGCAAGCTATATACTCAGTCATCACAGTAAGCACATAGTTTTCGGAGCCCCCTTTGAAAATGTTGCCCCTTTTAGTCAAATGATCCGCATACTGGTCATCATGCTTACAGATGTCTAATGGTGAAACTGATGATTCTAAACAAACTTGGTGATGATTATATCACAAACAAATAACAATAGCAACTGAGGACATGCATGTGGGAAGGGAACTCTTAGGGAAGATAGAAAGGTAGTGGGAGAGATTATGCAGATTATATCATATGGATGCACATTATTCACGTGTGATATTATCAAGAGCAAACTCAATACAAGTTTAAAACAATGAAGCAATTATGACTACCCTCATCTTTGAGCTCAAGAAAAGTACTATTCTACATTGAGACATAGCTTTATAAATATGTTAAATGATATACTAAGCAAGAGCAGTGGCATGTCTTTGAAATAGTGATCATTTGTTGACTAGTATTTGGTAAAAGATTTATCATCTCACCTGTCCAGCAACAGCTGTGAAATAAGTCCACATAGAGTCATCAGCAGGAGAGTAGCTGTCAGAGTATGCCAGGTATCCAGGGTAACCACCAGTGAACATATTGGGACCAGCCCCTGGCATTGGCTGGCCCATTTGCATCTGCATCCCTGGAATCTGACCACTGAAGTTTCCAAACTGTTGAGGGAGACAGAAAAAGTTAGTAATAAAAAGTTGAGCTACAAACTTGTTAAAATAATTATTCATTAGAAATCACGTAAAAACTAAGATAAACAGTGACCAAATCTTCTAAACATATCTGCCTCTACAGCTTTAAACTTCAAAAGACTGGAAGACCTGTATTAAAATATAATTCACCAATATGTTACTCAACAGTAAAAAAAATATATAAAAGATAAGTTTCAAGCCCTTAATGGGAATGTATGTAAGGGGGAGGGTTGCACATGTGAGCAGGTACTCACAGAAGCCAGAAGATGTTTGGTCCCCTGGAGTGGAAGTTACAAGTTGGCTGATGTGGGTTCTAGGAACTGAGCTTGGTTCTCTACTTGAGCATGATATGCTCTTAAGCATTGAGCCTATGCTCCAGCCTCTATTCTCTAAGTACTTTCAAAGCAGTGGTTCTCAACCTTCCTAACGCTGTGACCCTTTAACACAGTTTCTCACATTGTGGTGACCCCAACCATAAAATTATTTTTGTTCCTACCTCATAACCATAATCTTGCTACTGTTCTGAATCATATTGTAAATGTCTGTGTTTTATCTGTGTTTTGTGATGGTTTTAAGAGAACACTGATAAAGGGTGGTTTGACCCCCAAAGGAGTCATGACCCATGGATTTAGAACAAAAGCTTTAAAAGAAGAAAGTGTATGATTTTTAAGCAAAACTAAGCAAACATAAACAGAAAGTAAAACCTAGGGTTTCATCTATAGTAACCTAAGAAATACATTTCTAGACATGTGCTTAGTTAAAAATCTGATAAATACGTCAAACCATAACCTAAGCATGGGAAAACACAGAGCTGAAGAATCCTCCACTGTAACAGATGTATTCCCCCCCCCCGAAAGCATAGTGATTGAAAATAATAGGATAATCTCAATCAAAGTCTTCTTCCAAGGCAGCATAAAAATCTACACTACTACTGATAGACAGCTAAGGATCACCAGGGCCTACGTACAGCCTAAGCACCATCCTAAGTACTTCCCATCTTTTATGCTGATTTTCACTAGTCTGTGAGATATGAAAGTAGGTTGTCCTTTTTGCCTTTGAGGATCTGAAACTGCAAGCATTCTTAAACAGGCCAGGTACTCAAACATAGTCTAGCTGCTGAAGATACCCATATCTGTGTCTCCTATTACAACTATGGCTTCTCCCTTTTTACTTAATATAGATTTGAAAGCCTTTAAAAACAAAACACTTTACTTTGCTTTATTTTTTCTTATGTCCAGAGGAAGAAGCATCATTAAGGCTGTTCATTACTCAATTTTGAACAAAAATTATCTTGCCCTGTATCTTTGCAATAGGAGCAAAAACTGCCAGAGGGCAGAAAGAGAAAGAATTACAAGAATGAGGAAGACATAAAGGCATGACTTAAGAACCTGCTGTAGATTGTCCTGGTGTTTCCAAGCTAAGGTTAAGTCTAAGGGGAGAAGGAGGCACCAGGAGCAGTGTATTTTATCTGTTTATAAAAGCTTATATAATTTATCTTGACTAAAGTTTGATGGCTGTTTTCCTATTGTATAATTTGATAATCCAATCTGATTAGAATGTTGCCAGCAAATTATGAAGTTATTAAATTTAAGGGACAAAGTAGTATAGTTAGATATGTTTTTCTTAGAAAAATGAGCCAACATTTTTCTTGCAACTACTCACATACATTTTTCCCCTTATTAATTGTTAGTGCTCTATAAGAGAATTGTGGTAGAATATTAATTTATTTTGAAATCTAAAATTTTAATTTTACATATTATTTACAGTTGAAGTAAATCCCTGGATTTTTTTTTCATGTTTTGATATGCTGTTTATTTAATCAGATCTAGAGTTTATATCTTCTCTTAAATATTCTACAGCAGCTAGTTTAAATATTAAAAAAAAACACTTCTTTGTTGAAACCACTGGCAAACACTCAGAAATGGAAAATTCCACTAATTTCATTTATCTGATGAATTATAAAATATAATATCTGAAGTGAATCTTTGAGTTAAAGGTATTTAGATCTTTCCTAGGATAAACATGTTTTCTTAACTTTGGGGGAGTGGAAACTTGTAGTGAAGAGGATTTTTTTTTTCCTGGAAGTTGGACGTGCACAAAAATTTAACTGGGAAAGGTGGCAAATAAATTACACTAAATACACTTTCTAGGCATGTATCTATGGTGTGTGTGTGTGTGTGTGTGTATGTGTGTGTGTGATAAACCACAATACGTAACTTTAGAGACTTCTTTCTTGTACAATGAGGTGATTGCCTTCCTTTAATGACTGCATTTAAGATGTAGTTGTTGTGTGTGTGTGTGTGTCTGCTCAATAACTAACCTGACTTAAAGCAACACTACCAAAAATTAATACTAAATAAGGAGCACACATTTACAGTTTTGCTAGTCTTAAAAACTGACAGGAAAATGAAGTTGTATCAGACATCTTACATAATTTCCATGAAACTACCAAGGGCATCTGTACAATGTGTCTCCTCTCCTAACTGTATCACTACCTACCAACAAGTGAAGATGATATTAAAAATAATAGTACTAGCTTGGCAGTGGTGGTGAATGTCTTTGATCCCAGCACTCGGGAGGCAGAGGCAGGCAGATCTCTGTGAGTTCTAGGCCAGCCAGGTGTACAGAGCAAGTAGAGACAGGCTCCAAGGCTACACAGAGAAACCCTATCTTGAAAAAAATAAATAAACACATAAATAAAATAAAAAATTGAACTTCTGCTTTTCCTGGCACTCAACCTCCGGACTGGGTTTGAAGTAAAAATCTGTGTTTATAATTGGCAAGTTTGTTATAATGTACTAAGAAATGAAAATCAGGCAAAGATAGAAAGCACTAAAGTGTTGAATGTGCTATAAAACTACTGCAGATGTTCACTGGATTTTTATGTTACTTCATCTATAGTTTATCAGTTAAGAATATCAATTATAAAATGATTTTCTTTATTATAGCTCTATGTAGAACTTATGTGCATATGTGTTTATAAAATAAATTTTATATTCAAGAGTACTTATATATTAAGATTATAGAACTTCAACTTTAGAAGTAGTAGTCTAGTATTTTTTCTTGAAGAAATATGGCTTATCAAAATGTAAATATAAAAATTGTAACAATTTGGGTCCTCTACATTTTTGTATACTTAATGCTTAAAATTTACAAAAAAAAACAGATGTTCCTCTCATACTTATAATACAATAAGCATATAGTTGAAGTTTATTTATTTTGTTTTCCTTCCTATGACCAAAATGAGAAACAAAATTCCTTTAGATCATGTGATAATTTTATTAGTATAGAAACAAGAAAATATAAAATGATACAACTTGAGGATTCTTACTTTTTTGATCTTCCGGGGACAGGATTCTGTCTTGTGCTCTAGGACAGTCTGGAACCCGTTACAGTCACAAGCTGGCCTTGCCATCTCCCCACTTCCAACTCTGCCTCAAAGAGCTAGGGTGACACGGTGAGCTACCAGGTTTAGCTGGTTTTAGCTAGGTTTGATTTGGATTTATACCAGGTCTCACTTGGTTCACACTAGCCTCAAGCTGAGGATGACCTTGAAGTCCTGATGCTTCTGCCCCCAACTCTCAAGTTCAGGGATTCAGGTCAGGCTACTATGTCCAGTTTATGTGGTTTGAGTGATCCAACCCAGTGCCTTGAGTATGCTAGGCAAGAACTCTACCAACTCTGCTACATCCTCAGCTATATTTGATAATCATTAAACAAAATTTATTGGAAACACATCTCCTAAAGTCACGAAATATGTACTTTATTGAATAAAGATTACTATCCAGCAGAGAACTTTTCTATTTTGTTAATAGGTGTGGACTAATAACATCTTAAGGATACTTTTAGTATATTTAAAGGACTAATGGGGAATACGTATTGGAAAGCGAACGGTGTTCGATGGAATCCAAGCAAGTAACTTTAAGTAAACCAGTTTTGGTACTATGTGTGTTGTGAAGGTGTGGAAAAAAATAATCATCACTTACACGCAAGGGTAGAAATTATTTGAGAGCCATGGTCACATGCCAATGTCAACTCCTATCTCATTGTAACAACATATTAATTTCTTTTTTTTTTTAGGAGAAAAACAAATAGGAATAGTTATAGAAAAATGTGCTCTCCTCGGTCTGCACTGCAGTGACTACTTCACAGCCCCACTTGGTAGCCTGTCTCACTGTGCAGATCCCTGTTGGGAGGAGTCAAAGCTTGGTTAGTTTTGAAAGAGGAAAGATCTACCCACAAGCCGCAATAACTACTTGTAACTCTCAGAGGTACTGAAGGTAAAGTCACAGGAGAGGGAATAACCGGGGGCCTCTCCAAAAGAAAAGTCTCGAGAATCAGATTGCACTTGTTAGTACAGAAAAGTTTAAGAGGCAGTGAAAGTTTGCTTCAATTTATTCATCAGCAACTTAAAAGACAAGAGGCCGTTATAAAAATAACTTTCAGAAAACTCAACTCGGGATGAGAATCGTTAGAAAAACTGCTTGGATTTGGGGGTGGGGGAGAGCAAATCACAAAAAGTAACTAGAACAAGACCTTCTTGTTCCTGCATTCCGAAAACAAAATGTATAAATCAAAAACACTTCACGCCACTGGCTGTACAAGGACGCTTCTCCATGCTCTGGATCAGACCTCTGCTCGCAGTTCTCCCCTGGGAGAAGGGCCCCGCCCAGCCTCAGCTTCTAGCACCCTGCAGTGTCCTGGCATCGTCAGGTACCAGACAGAAGCACTATCAGGGCCGGAGCAAGAACTCTGCAAGGTGATGCGGCCTGAGGGTCGCCACAGCTGGTAAGGACTTACCGCTCCTCCGTATCCCGGGTAGGCCATGACCAACCGATCAAGAGTCACGAGTCACCAGTAAGTCAACGTCAGCGCTGTGGCGAGCAAGGTGAAGGTGTGCAAAGCGACAGGTGCAGAAGGTCTGAACGCGGTGCTGCACACCTCGCTCCCCAGGAGCCGGCTCCGCCTCTGGAGCCCCGCCCCTGTCCGAGTCAAGTCCTGCCCATCTCAGCTATGATTGGCTGTAGCCAGCCTCATGGATTCCAGTTCATCTCTCTTACTGGCTCTTTCAAGTTCTTACCAGAAGCCTCCTCCACAGTTATTTCCCCACCCTTTGTGGAAAGCTTCTCTAGGCCATCAACTCCTATTGCACCCGAACAGTCAATATCGTCTTTTAACCTATCCTTACATTCTTTTAACTAGATAGTTGCAACGTTGCGTCACTCACAGCTCCGTAAGGTGTGGATGGGGCATCAGAACTTTGAAACCCTGGCCATAGTTATGTGGCATTTGATGCCTAATGTGAAGAAAGGTTATAGTTGTGGCCGCAGTTACCAGAAATAAAAATACAGAATATCTAGTTGAATTTGATTTTTGAATAGATTTTAAAAATTGTGTATGTGCCAAATACTGCTCAGGAATACTCCTCCTCCTCCTCCTCCTCCTCCTCCTCCTCTTCCTCTTCTTCTGCTGTTTACATGCTTAGGATGCCTGGGGTCTGTTGCTATTTGGGAACTTTACTTGAGATTCAGCTTTTGAGCAGTCTCTTAAAACGTGCTGCCTGTTTATAAACATCAAGAGAACTTCTTGGTTTTTGTCATTTGAAAATAAGCAACAATCACACTGTTTTTCTAGGAAACTCACAAATTTTGTGTATCCAAGTCTAGAATTAAGAAGAACAGGGCAGCGGTTAGAGTCAGCTTTCAAAGAAAAAGACTGAGTTGATATAATTTCAATTTCTTTCTGAAAAAGGAAAGCCCTAACATTAAAAAATAAGTAAGACTATCAAAAAAAATAGTTAAGTATTAACAGAAAAAAAAATCAGCTTTGCAAAGCTGGGTAATTTAACAATTGCTCTGCTGTACTATAGCGGAAGAACATTCTGTACCTTGTGAAACTATTTTATCAGAAGAGGCAGAAAAAAGCAAGTTGCTAACATCCACCCTACTGTTTTGAAAGTGCCAGTCCTGCAACAGTAACTGCATTTGTAGCTAATACCGGGATACACTGAAAGAGAAGTAAAATGGAAATCTGCTTGATAAAATGAATGAGAACATGACTCACTGGGTACCAACTGATAAACTGTTTGCAGAGGATACTCATGCCAAGTTTTATTCTAATTTACAAGCTACATATTCAAAGTGCTCTGGAAGGTTGTTTGTAGTTGCAACACTAACCCGAGTTTAAGATCCGAATTTCTCTGTACTTTTTTTTTTTTATTAAAATAGTTTCATTGCTTCATTGTCTCTATGCTGAGAATCAGATCGCCACAGGTCTGTTGATTTCTACATGTCTACTTTCAAAAACAGTACCTACCCCAGCCCCACTTCCCAGGATAAAATTTGGACACATTTGCTAACAGTCCTTTTTAAGAGACTAAACCTACCTAACCACTGACTTCCTCCAGGGTGATAGCAAGCCCACTGCTTATGTAACTAAGGGCTCTCTGGGAAGCTCCCACTGGTCCAAGGGAGATTTGCCCAGGCGTCTATTGTACTTTCAGTAATGAAGCCCTTTGTTTCTGACCCAGGCATCCCATGCCTCTGCAAACTTGTATGAAAACTGGCAAGCTTGTTGTTTGCTTGCAAGTAGGACAAAATACCAAATTCCAATAATGTATCTTTCTCAGAGAAAAGGGATAGAGATAGATACAGAAATGATTTTCAATACCACAGCCTACAGCTTCTCCTCCTTCAACTATAATATTTCAAAATATAACAGAAATTATTTACAGTACTAAAATGAAAAGGCTTAAAGAATATAAAGAATGACAGTAGTTGGTGTCACATGCCTTTAACTCTAGCACTCTGAAGCAGACAGATCTCTGAGTTTGTGGCCAGCCTTATCTAAACAGTAATTTCAAGAACAGTCAGAGCTGCTACACAGAGAAACCTTGTCTGTCTAGAATTAAAAAAAAAAAATAGAAAGGAAGAAAAAAATGAAAGAAAGAAAAGAAATGACAGTAGGTAAAATAATTAGGCAAACAAAAAGAAAACTTATTAATATATCTGAGAAAAATTAGCCTCCAAATCTAACCACTTCTCTGATGTAAAATACATGTTTTCTGGTAGCTATAAAGTTCTCATGATTACAGAAACCTAGGTGATCATGTATGATAAATTATACTTCTAATTCCAGCACTGGAGAGTCACAAATAGGCAGATGTCTAGGGCTGGCTAGTGGGTTAGCCAAGCATTACAGGTAAACTCTGGACCACTGTAAAACTCTGTCACAAAACAAAAGGGGGCACTGACTGAGAAAGAATACCTAGGTTATCCTCTGGCGTCCGTATGCACAACCTACCTCCCCACCCTCACACACACACACACACACACACACACACAGAGAGACAGAGAACAGGACTTACTGGTCATTTTGAATTTCTCATTTATTTGTGCATTGAGGATTGAAGGAGCTGTTTATTTTAGAAGGGGCCAAATCAACAGTCAATACTAGAGTTACTAGGTCTAAGCATATATGAGAATAAGAATATACTACATCAGGTATTTTGCTGAATTTAGTCTCTTGGAGTGACAGTTTTGCTGATGAACCACCCAGCCTTCTAATGTACTATGTTATTCTCCCCTTCAGATAGAGCACCTATTAAAAAAGGAAGAAAACTGTATTTTCTAAGAAGAGGGGACTACTCTAAAATGGCCTTATAATGAAAATGAGTTGTTAATTCTTATCCTGGAAACAAAAATGATCTGCAAAATTAATGACTTTTTAGCATCATTGCCCATAAAAATAATGAACAAGAAAACTGTGATCCAATAGACTGAAAGTATAGCCCATTAGATATGCAAAGTAATTCTGACAATTTTTCAATCTATGTAGTACTTGAGAGATTTTTACACACACACACACACACACACACACACACACACACACACACACACAGAGCAACTCTGTTAGCTCAGGTTTCTATGGAAATAGATCCCAGCCTTAGTGGATCAAACAACAGGAATTCATTTCTCATTGTTCTGGAACCCAGCTGTATCAGCTCAAGATGCTCTGGGGACAATGGTATGTAACAAATTGGAGGTACAGAAAGTTGTTTCCTCCCTGTGTCCTAACATCATGCTTGTTTGGTGAATGAGGGTGGAAGGAAAAAAATATTTCAATAAATTCTCTTCTTATAAGAATACTAACCCAACAGAAGGACCTAATTCTCATTACCCATCTAAATAATTACCCCTAAAGACTCAGTCTCCAAATGCTATCATATTAGAGCATGTGATTTAAGAAGATATGTTTGAAAGGTAATACAATTGAACCTGTTACACACAAAACCTGAAAGTTGAGAAAGAGACCCTTACCTATAATTACTACTGCTATATTTTTGCCTTGTTTTCACCATGCTATTTATTTATTTATATTATTAAAAAGTGTACTCATGTGGATTTGGATTTCTTAAATATATATGTATGTGTACACACAATTATGCATACTTTCTCCAGAAATTAATCCATATAATTTTATGTACTATTGAACAACACAAACAACAATATAAAATGAGGCCACTCCGTTGCAATTTTATGAGACATTCACAATGGCTTTTTTCAGCAGCTAAATAAAGGTTACTGTCCACCAGTGAAGACAGAGAGAGAAAAAACAAAGGCCTATTTTTCATTTGTTATATTAACCAGCCACTTGAAAACTGACCTTTCTAGAGCAAAGCTTTTAACAACAGTTTTCTGCTTCTAATTCTAGTAATATTAAGTACTGTGTTGGCAGAAGCACAAACTTCAAAGCAATTTAGCAAATCGTGCACATATGAGACATGTCAACAGGGCTCTTCACAAAGCTTCTGAATACACACATCCTGCCTTGGTTATTTAGCCCTGTTAAGCAATTTGGATTCCTTGCAAACTCTTGAGAAATATTGATCACAATATGTGTATACAACTAAAGCTCAACACGAGCTGCAACAGTATAATTAGTAACCCTTGGAAAGCGATCTGCTGCTTGGGCAAGACTGGAAACATGTCTGAGGTAACTTTTAACTTCAAGCTGCACATTTGTGAATATAGAGTGTTTACAGATGCCATAGTTTTCTACATTTACAAAACTAAGTCTGTAGAACCATGTAAGCTAAACATGTTGTTTTCAAGTGTTGTATGTGTGTTGAGGGACCCCCAAAGACCACTAGGGAGCTGGATTCCATTGTAAACACACAAGGGTCAGTTTATCCTTTTGGACAGGTTCAAACTAACCCAGCAAAACCCTTTGTTCTGGCACAGCAGAGAATTTTGGCCACAAACCCAGAGTGCGGAGGTTTTTAAAGAAAAAGCATAGTAAGTGGGGTGATACACATCTTAACATTTTGGGATTGGGTAAAGTAATATGGGGTACGGTTATTATTGGCTAAACGTTCTGTTCAAACCCAAACCCTGAGTCTACTGGCATTCAGTTGGTGAGGAACAAAATTTTGGATCTATTGGCTGTCAGTAGCATTCCTGAGAATCTTTCCAGATTCTCAGACCTGAGCCCTGACCTCACCTTTAGATGGTCTTTGCCTGAAATAAAGTTTTGTAACAATAAATCTATGCCTTCACACAAGTACTTATGCCCATTTGTTAGTAATTTGCTTATAAATGATTAAATAAGTATACCTATACAAGAACATTAAAAATAATATCATCAAAAATTCTCTGATTCTTAAATAGATAATAAGCTGACTTAAAAGTCATCTAGTACTGAGTTGGTTGTATGAAATAAAATCACCTCTACTGTGTAGAACCCTTAATGGGAAATCAGATAATAAGGGAATAAATTGCAACCCACTTATTAATATAGCATCCACTGTCCATTACAGCTTTGTGTGCTTCATCATGTTTGACCTTTCTATAACTATCTTGTGAAAGGAATAATCCTTCTGACACTGTAGGGAGAAATTGGATGTTAATAAGTGGTCTTGCTGAGAAAGGACACAGATGAGAACAGTTAACCAATATTTCTTTTAAATAAAGCATGGCCTGATTGTTCTTTGTGTGAAGAAAATGACAGCCCATGGTGATTATGTAGCTTCAAATAGGTAAGTGAAGTTTCAGTCTTAGATCTTTTTAAGTGACTTAAAATGTGATAATGTTGTGATATTTAATTGCTCAAACTATCCAAAGTTAAAATTTAAAACTAAACAAAAAGAAAAAAAACTAGCTTCTTTTCTTTATGAATGTAGGCATAGGTACTGATAGGTCAGGAACCAGGAACAGAGCTGGTGCCAAGACCCTGGGCAGTGTAAGAAATCCAGTAAAACACCAACCAACATTCACTGAATTTAGTTTACTTAAAAATTTGCTTTGCTTTTTGGCCTCTAATCATAAGCCTCAGCTAATATTTCTTCCACCAAAACAAAATCTATTGCACATACAACCACATGAAGAGATTGTAGTGAAGTTTTAATAAAAAGAACTTTATATAAATAAGAGACAAAAGTAAGGGATAGTCTAGTATCCTGAAGCAAGGATTGTCAAACCATTTCCATCCTTGGGCTGAAGATACAAGCCAAGGATGACAAGGGTTCACTTGGTGAAATCTGGGTACAGATTCTGTATGAAGAGGGCACCCTGAGACACACCATGCATTGTGTGTCTCAATGCATGGTGAAACAGATGAACAGAGTTATAGGAATAACTCAAATCATATTCTAATAACTCAAATCTGACTCTGATCTTCAGCCAATGATCTATAATCAGATGAAGAAATTCAGGGGAGAAGTCCATCAAGGTTAGCTTCCTAGACACAGAGCAATGTAGAGAAGGATGGACAACCAAAAGTTACCAAATGCTGAAGAAAAGCAACTTCTAAAACTTAACATGCTACCCCAGTTTACCAGCTCCTTAATTAGAGCCTCAACCTATGTGATTACTGTGTAAGGATGAAGAAAAGGGAAACAATCCAGATAAATCATGAAGGGTAAATATTTATGGAATAATTACATTGAACTGTGTATATGAGTTTTAGTTTGTTTGTTTTTGTAATGTGTGCATGAGGTTTTAGTTAAATATAAATACATGATTTGAGCAAATAGGCTCAATTGGGGTGGAGAGATAAGGAAGAGAGACAGACATACAGACAGAAAGAGAACAGGAATACAACCTTTAATCCAACTAACAAGATTATAGTAAAGATTTGGACCACCCATTACATGAGGAACTATGGTTACCAGTTCAAGAGAAATAGAGGGAAGGAAAGGGAGGAGGAAGTAAGATGTTACTTAGCAACAGAATGAGAGAGTTTGCCTATAAAATGTCTAATAAAACCAAACTGGGAGATATTAAAAAATATAATTACATGAAAAAAAGTTATACAAAAGTGGGTTGTATGGGAATATGTGAAAAGTAGGTATAAAGGCAGAAAATATCAAATAGTTATATTTCAATTTTCTGTATAAACTATCTTTCTGAGCATTCTTTTAACAGATCTGTAACCAGTTAAGAAGTGGTTAGAAAGAAACAAGACATGTGTCCTGGAAAGTCACTTTCTTCAGATGATATGTTAGCCACACCACACAGAAAATCACTTAACCCTAATGCCCTCGTTGCAGCACCCTTTACTGGTTATTTTAGATTTTTCTCAATACTGATTTTGTGAATTCATTCCTACTCTGATGACAAGAGAAAAAGTTCATTAGTTTCCTCAGTAGTTGCAATACTAACTATTGAGGACATACTGCAAAACTATTTCAGAGATTTAGCAGTTGAGTGCAGGCTCGGCTGCTGGGTTTGAAACATTGGCATGCATCATGCAACTTCCTTGAATCTAGGTTTCTCCTTTTGCAAAATGAGGATAATTGCTATCAGAAGATGGAGTAATCTCTTTCATGTTATGACCACACAATTCATCTCAGTATGTATAAACAAGCAAGTTTATTAACACATGTAACCCCAAGTCCAAAATTGGCTTCTGATCAGTTTTTACTTGGCATATCAGTAGGTTTTTTTCCAAAATAAAATCACTCCAGCTGTCCCTGCTGCCTCCATTCAGAGGACAAGAGATAAGGCCTTTCCTGAAAACCTCTTTCAACCCTAGATTGAGCAACAAAGCGCCATCAAAAATAGCTACAGGGAATTTCCATTCTTATCTGCTGAGTTCCAACTGCATTCTGATCCCACAAGCATCTTATTACTATAGTTAAAGTGGGCAAGTGGAATACCTTGACCTAGTCAAACTCTGGAGCAGTGGTTCTCAGGCCTCTAATGCTTGCAACCCTTTAGTATGGTTCTTCATTTGACCCCAAACATAAAATGATTTTCACTCCTACTTCAGAACTGTAATTTTGCTACTGTTATGAACCATAATGGAAGAATCTCTATTTTTTGATGGTCAAGTGCCCCCTGTGAAAGCATCACTTAACTGACTCCCAATACAGCCCTAAAATCAGCCTCTGCACCTACCATTGTACCCTTTATATATAAGTGCCTTTCCTTTTATGACTCTGTACCAGAAGGACCTGAGCTCTGCACAGCTTCATTTAAATGTTCTTTTTCATGACTGGGCAGAGCATTAGTAGTTTGGGTAATAAAAATGTTATACTGGCTTTTATAAAATATAACACTTAAAATCATAAGCATGGCTTTAAATTCCTATTGAAAAACATAAATCAGAATCTATGTCATATGCAGTTGGTTTTGCTTTAAGACCTGTTCAATCTCATCCACTGCCTGTAAGATTTGATAACAAAATCCCACAAGGTGGCAGCAGAGGAGCCTTCATCTCTGAGGAACAGTCCACGGAAAGGCTGTTGAAAGAATCTTGGGTATGTGTTCTCACACACCAGCTTCAGAGAAGGGATAAATGGAACAATGTCTGGGGGTTGACATTGGTTGTTCTGTGTCTACCAGCTTCTTGGAGGAGAAAACCTGGTAATGGAGGGTCCAGAAACATCCCAAACTCACTTTCTGAGATAAGTTTCAGGTTTTTTTCCTCTGGTTCATTGTTGTCACTGCAAAATTTAAAATGCAGGATTATATTCTTGATTATTAACAAGCCCCATGTATATGCACATAAGCAGGTTGTTCATAATGTGAACAGAGCCTTCCTGAAGACTGTCCACAGTGTACACACTCCACATCCATAACCTTGTTCTCTGCTGTATATTGAAGTCATAGATCCTTTAGCTTCAACTATTTTTAAAAAAAATAACTTGGTGTCATGAAGTAATTTGAATCATGATGTTATTGAAAAGAAAAAAAAATAGGCACATAAAATAAACATCTTTCTGAGACATTTTGTTGATTTTGTGGAAAAAAATAAATGAAGTCATCAGTTTTAAACAGATTTTGAAAATTTGGACAAGATATGAAGATCAGGGAAAAGTATGTGAGTTCTGGGATAAATATATTCACAACACTGACACCCATTGTGTGCGCTGCTAGTTAGAAATTTAGAAGGGCATTAAGAATGTGATGAATAGTGTCAAATATCAACTTGACAAGGCATGCTTCCAAGCACACCTGTGAGGGATTATGGTAACTGGGTTAATTGAGGTGGGAAGACCTATCCGAAGAGTGGCCAGACCCCTCCTTGAGCTTGAAGCTTGGCCTAAATAAAAAGGAGAAAACAAGCCTAGAATTCATCTCACTCCCTGATTGCAGGTGTTATGTGACCAACTGCTTCAATCTCCTGCCTGCTGGACTTTCTCAAACCTACTGTGCTCTTGAACTATGAGCCCTTTTTCTCTCCCTAAGTGGCTTTTGTTCTGAGTTCTTTTTATTAGATCAACAGGGAAAAAAATTATTTCATAATATAAAATGTATTTATGTATGTAAATTATATATAATTTATGATCTCACCAAATATTCATTTCATCTTTTCCTTCCTTTACCAACTTTGCACACCCCCTTTTTTCACCCCAATTATGGCAATAGCAGTTTATCATTGAAGTCTCTTTCACTCCCTTAGCCAAATGACATAAAGGTTCAGAAACTGGCAACTTGCGAGTACTTGATTCTATGAGAAACCCATAGAATAAGGACAGTGCAATAAGCTAGCTCACTTGTGACTTTGCTGGGTGTAAATATACTAAGCATGAGACTCACTTGGCTACACTTCTGCCATGCCAGATGGGGCCCAAAACTGCTGCCACAACAGGCTTGCTAGGAATAAGCTAAAGGGTAGGCCTGAGGCTCAGTTTACTGGTGGGTACTGGTGCCCCAGAAAAGGCCACAAACTGGCAACACCCAGGTATGGGCCGATCAGTGTTTCAGGAGAAAATAACTAATATTCCAAAAGAAATATCTCATGTTCCAAATCATTATAGATATCACCAGGAGACTTTTAGCCCAGCACACACCTATTTTCTTTTTATTAAAGATATCCCAAGACAAATGTCAGCCAATAAGTGTCTTGAACCTTGAACATTTCCCCACCCCCTGATCTCTACTATGATTTAAAAAAAAAAAAGCAAAGCCCACCCCACTCACACTGGGCACTCTCGGCTCTAACCACTGTGTGAGACAGATGGAGAGTCCAAGAATGAGCTTGCACAAAGCTTCTTTGCTTTTACATGTGGATTCAGACTCCTTGGTAGTATTTGCGGGACTTGTCAATCTGGAAATAACAGTGAGGTCATCTTAAAATTCATTTTTACAAGAATTCTCTATTTAGTCTTTCATACAGAATTTGAAAACATTTTCCCAAGCTATAGAATGTCGCATGCAGTTTCTGGCCTGGACTTTCCAGAGGTTTGATTGGCAATCTGGCAGCCCAACAGTCCCCCAGAATCACACAGATGCTTATATTATTTTTATGCTGAACTGCCTGGGGCCCAGGCATATAACTTGCTAACTCCTCCATCTTAACTCAACCCATAATTCTTGTTCAGCCTTGTGGCTTGGTACCTTTTCTCAGCAGCATTTCAACTTCTTTCCTCTGTATCTCCTGGCATCTCCATGGCATCTCTGCTCTGCTCTGAGATGTTCCCAAAGTTTTCTTAGTCTGGTAGCCCTGCCCACACTTCCTATCTGCCTTCAGCCAATCAGCATTTTTAGTAAACTAGTACATGGGACAATTATTTAAATGTAATAACACAATCCCACTACAATAGAATGTGCAAATTGAAAAAGAAAAAGAAAAAGGTGATCTATTTTCTTTGGAGAAGATGGTGAGTATCAGAACTTCACCCCAGATTCTCTTGCATATCTGAACCTCTTTAGCTCGAATGTTGGTCTCTTTGGGCACAACAAACATGCAACAAAATGGCTGTTCCTCATTTCTTGTGAAAGTTCAATTTCCTGGTATCACTAAAAGTATAAGAAAATTAATTATAAGACATTTAGCTATAGCAAAGCAAGACATGTTTTTGAACAACACATGAGTTGTTCATTGCTCATTCTATGGCAGATCCAGTAGATTGAGAAAATAAAGGTACAGGCAATAGGCACACCAGCAAGCCCTCTTCTGCAGTAAATCAAATTGGGTTGCCAACACTTTCAACTTTCTCTCCCATTTACAGATACTAGTTAAATTCATATGTGATTTAATTTCCAAATGCCAGGTATAAATTTATACTCTAAAAAATCCTAGGTGTTACTGCTATTAAGTTACATATTTTATGTACTATAAAAAGGATTTATTTATTCTAAGGAAATATGTGGCAATGCCTAATTCAATTGTTTTGGCAGATGAATGCCCCAAGCTACAACCTGTTCATTAACAAATTAGTGAAAATACAAACCCATTTAAACAATGTTAGTCGAAATTAATTACATGTAATTCAGAAACACATCTGAAAAGCACAATCCAGTTTTCCAAATATCAGCTAAACACACAAAAAAAAAACCCTGCAGAAAAAGTATACACATAACATGCAATTTGTCTCAGTCTTTTGTTTGTTTGTTTTGTTGTCAACACAGGGTTTCTCTTTTGTAGTCCTGGACCTTGCTTTGTAGACCAATATGGCCTTGAACTCAGAGATTCACCTTCCTCTGCCTCTCAAGTGCTGGGATTAAAAACATTTAATTGTGGGATTGCAGCACAATGCCTGACTAATTTGTCTCAGTCTGTGAGTGACACAGTTGTTGTACCTGTGTTGAGAGACCCCCCAAAAAAAATCACTGGGGAGCTGGATTCCGTTGTTAACACACAAGGGTCAGCTTATTCTTTTGGACAGGTTTAAAGGAACCCAGGATGAAACTCTTTGTTCTGGCACAGCAGAGGATTTTGGCCACAAACCCAGAGTGAGGGTTTTTTTTGTTTTGTTTTGTTTTTTGTTTTTTGTTTTTTTTTTTTTTTTCAAAAAAAGAAAGAAAGAAAGAAAGAAAGAAAGAAGAAAGCATAGTAAGTGGAGTCTTAACACATCTTGGCATTTCAGGATCGGATAAAGTGATATGGGGTATGGTGATTATTGGCCAAACTTTGGGGTACGGTGATTATTGGCCAAACTTTTGGCGTGAACCCAAGCCCTGAATATACTTGCTGAACTTTTAGCATGAAAGTAAGTTTTGAATCTATTGGCTGCCATGTGCATTCCTGAGATTCTTTCCAGATTCTCAGACCTGAGCCATGACCTTAGGTATTAAATGGTCTTTCCCTAAACAAAATTTTGTAATGATAAATCCATGCCTTCACAGTGAAAAAAAAATTACAGTAAGAATAGTCCAAGATGAAGAAGACAGACTCTAGGGCTGGAGAGATGGCTCAGCGGTTAAGAGCACTGTCTGCTCGGGGTCTCTGAAAGACAGAATCAAACCCTGACCAAAGAGGTGACAGGAGGCACACAAATCCGAGTGCCACAACTGACCAGGACCCATCTAATCGTGAACCACTGAAGCCATGGGCAAACGTCAGTGCAAGAAATTACATAATAATACAAAGGACAACATGGTAACTCCAGAAGAGAGTGGCGATCTTACAAATACAAGACCTGAACTGAGCAATGAAGAGGAAACAGAAGGAAGCAACACCAAAAACTCCTTTTTGATGATCATCGAAGCTCTAAAAGAAGATATTAAAAAAAAGCCTTAAAGAAGAAAATACAAACAAAAAATTGGAAGAGATGAACAAATCTATGAAAGAAACATGCCAGGAACTAAAAGCTGAAATAGAAGCAATAAAAAAGGCACAAAATGAGGCAAAGATGGAAATAGAAAACCTGAAGGAAAAAGCTGGAACCACAGATACAAGCATAACAAACAGAGTTCAAGAGATGGAAGATAGAATCTCT
>PVIH01021720.1:0-28984 GCA_004025045.1 Sigmodon hispidus | reverse complement strand
AGCACCCTCCCTACCCACTGAGCTACAAGCACCCTCCCTACCCACTGAGCTACAAGCACCCTACCCACTGGGCTACAAACACCCTCCCTACCCACTGGGCTACAAGCACCCTACCCACTGAGCTACAAGCTCCCTACGGACTGGACCACAGGACTGGGCTGCACAGCACGACAATCTATCCACTTACAGATCTGTTGTCCTACTTCATGTGGATGCCCTTGGAGGTCAAGCGATGGCATTGGTCCCCTGGATGTAGGAAGGTGTGAGCTGCCCTGTGGGTGCTGGGATCCAAATGTGGGTCCTCTCCAAGATCAGCCAATGCCCTAAACTGCTGAGGCATCTCCACTCAGCACACACCATCCATCCCTGGAGAGGCTGAGGTAGAATTCAAAGCCAACCTGGCATACATAGTGAGTCATCATTTACAGATAACTAATGAATAGAAACCAGCCTTCAAAAAACTGTGATATTTATTATGTGCCACTAATATCTTTAAGGGATACAAGCAAGGCAGAGCGTGGGGAAGCAGCCCTCCCTCCGGGCTCTGTGAGAGCCCCAGAGACCTTCCCTTGTGGGCAGGAGGGGAGCCTGGAAAGTCCTGCGTGAGCTGGGGTCGGGGCTTCCTCTTTTGCAGAGATAATGCTTGGGGTAGTAACTGAGCTGTGGGTGGTTCGTGGACAGGTGGGGTGCCATTACAGTTACCCACAGCTGCATATGCCTTAAATCCCGAATCTGGGGGACGGTGGGGAGGCAAAGGGGAAGTGGGATGGAGATTGCCAGAGATGGGTACACAGCAGGTGTCTAGGGCCCTCGTGGGCTTCTGGCTGCCCCCCATCCACAGGTGGGCGAGTCCGTGCCCAGGGTCTTGCAGCATCTGCTTCCTTAGCCACTGAGAAAGGAAGAGAGGAAAAGCACATCATCAGCAGAGGATGAGAAGCAGGGGCTGGTGCGCAGCAGGGGCACGGCTGGGCACCAGCCTGCTTCCCGGGCTCTGGGGTTCCCAGGGGCTCCGGCCCAAGATCCTCAAGCTTCTGGGCTTTGTCTCTGCTACAGATGTTGAGACCGGGCTCAGAGGGGACCACAAGCCTCCAGGTCCTGAAGTCTGGCTCCCCACGGGTAGGCCAGGCTGCCTTCAAGCTTCCTTCTGCCTCAGCTTCCTAAGGCTAGAATTCTTTATTTTACTCGCCCACTCGGAGCCTGATTCCATGTACCCTCAGGAACAACAGATCGCACAGTCTCAGACGCTGACACGAAGGTCCCATCCAGCAGGACATCAGCCCCACCCAAGTGCCAACAATTCCAAAAGGCTTCCGCCCCCTCCCCCCACAGCATCTCTGGGTCTGGAATGCCTCCCCCTCCCCCTGGGCCTGGCAGAGGAGCTCCGGTAAGGTCAGGGGTGGTGCTGAGGCATTTCCTGGTGGGAGCGGGGTCTGCAGCTAAGTCTGGTTTCCTCCCTCCCTCCCTTCCTTCCCCAGCTCTTCCCTGGGGCCCCTGGGCCTCACGTTCTGGCTGGTTCTGTCCCCTCCCTGGCTCCAGCTGTGATCCCATCTCAACTACCTGGTGACCTCTATTCTTGCCCAGGTCACTTCCCCCAAATCAACCAGAGTGAACCAGGGAGTCTCCACGTGGTCCAGGGACCCCCCCAAAGTCCTTGCCACAGCCACGAGGAGACTTGGTTCCTGCCCATTGCCTGAGGCTCCTGAGGTGCAGTCTGGCTCAGCTGGTCCCCTCCTCACTGTTCCTGAGCATGTTGTCACCCTGCCTCTGAGCACCTGGGGCTGGGAGACCTGAGTCTTCCAACCCTCAGAAGGGGTTCATGGCCAGCCTCAGCTACATGGGAAGTTTGAGGCCAGCCTGGGTTACATGAGATCTTTTTGCAACCCTTGGTACCTCCCGAAAAGGAAAACAAGCAATCAGATGATCTCAAACTGAACGTTAGAAATGGAAGCTTCTGGTGTGGGTTAGAACTGGCTGGGGTAGGTAGACAGCAGGGTGGTCTCACTTTAAAGAAGCATGGCGGGCCAGCGAGCGCTGGCTGACCCTGACCCATGGGTGGAAGGAAGGGTCTCCTCCACAAACAACTAAATAGGATGGTATTTTTTAAATCAAAGGAAGAACAACTGTTTTGTTGGCCACAACCATGTTTGGTCCCCCACCCCGACCCCAGGTTCCTGTCAGCAGTGTAAATAGAGTAGGAGATGTCTCAGTGAGGAAGAGCGCTACTTCAACAGCATGGTGACCTAACTTGGGATCCTTGGGGCCCAATTAAGCAGCAGGGTGCCAGCCAGGCAGGGTGCAGGCCAGGCATGGTGGCGCACACCCTTAATCCCAGACCTTGGCAGCAGAGAATGGAGGATCTCTGTGAGTTTGAGGCACCCTGGGCTACACAATGAGACTTTGTCTCAAAGAAACAAAAATGAATAAAAAATAACAACAACAACAACAAACAGCTGGTGTGTCTACACGGGAGCTGTGACCCCAGTGTCTGGAGGAGGCCGTGTGACTCCAGGTTCAGTAAGAGAACTTGGTTTCAAGGGCATTAGCTGGACAGTCACAGGGGATCCCTAGTGACTTCCTCCGGCTTCCACGGGCACACACAGGGGCACCCCACACACTTGGAGACATCTGGATGGTGAGATGTTTTCTTTTTAAAGTTGGCTGTAGAGGTGGGAACCTAGAGGGTAAGAGCTCGGGCTGCTCCTGCAAAGGGCCTGCCCTCAGCCCTCACCCACATGGCTATTCACCACCACTGCATTTCCTGGTACCCGACACTCTCTTCTGGCCTCCACAGGCACCAGGTGCACAGGCAGACACACAGAAAACACTCAGACACATAAAATAAAAATAAATAAATAGGGGGCTGGAGAGATGGCTCAGAGGTTAAGAGCACTGACTGTTCTTCCAGAGGTCCTGAGTTCAATTCCCAGCAACCACGTGGTGGTTCAAAAACCATCTATGATGACATCTGGTGCCCTCTTCTGTATATTGTACACATAATAAATAGATAGATAGATAGATAGATAGATAGATAGATAGATAGATAGATAGATAACAAATACAAAAGAAATTGTGGTGCCTGGGGTGGTGGTGCACCCCATTAATCCCAGCACTCAGGTGTGAGCTGGAGGCTAGCCTAGTCTACACAGTGAGATCCTATCTCAAAATAATAAAGTTAGATGTGGAGATACATAGGTATCAACTCTGATTTACTTACTTATTTTCTTTTTTTGGTTATTTTGAGACAAGGTCTCTCTGTATAGCTCTGGCTGTCCTGGAACTCATTCTATAGACCAGGTTGGCCTGGCACTCACAGAGATCCATCTGCTTCTGCCTCCCAAGTGATAGGATTAAAGGCATGCCTCAAGATGCCTGGGCCACCCCAGACTTTCAAAGTTGATGAAGAAAATTCTGAGTTTAAGATGAGCAAGACTGTATAGCTAGATGTTGTCTCCAGACTAGAGATGTGCATGTGCCTAGCAAGTGTGAAAGCAAGGTCAGAGAGGTGGGAGGGGATAGGTGGGTGAGGAGGGAGGGGAGAGGACTGGCAGGGGTGAGGAGGGATTAGGCTAAGCCTGTTGAGGCCATGACCACAGTCCCAGGGGAAGGCCCTTCCTGGCACCCTGAAGGCTAACAGTGGCGGGGGGCTGGGGACCTGAGAAAGCATTGTCCCTCAGCAAGGGCGCCATTCTAAATAAACAATGTCAAAAGCTTCCCCCGGTTCTCAGCTGAGACCTGACAGTCCTAGGCAGGGAGCCTGGCCTGTGCGTGACCCTGGCCCAGTCCTTGGTCCTCTCCTCTGTGAAGTGGAGATCAGAATAGAAACTTTCCAGCCCAGATGAACAGGGTGGGACCCGGGAGGTGGGGGCAGCCTGCAGGGAGGCCTCTCTCTTGCCTCTATTCATCATTTTCAATATTTCATTTGCTCTCTCCCCCACCTTCCTTCCTTTCTTTCAAAAACAGTGTCCATTACCTAGTCCTGAACTTGCAATGCCCCTGCCTCAGGCTTCTGAGCAATAGGCTCATGGGCCTGTGCCATGAAGACCGACTCCTCACTCACCTGCCAATTTGCAGGATGATCTGGAGCCGGACACACACACACACACACACACACACACACAAATAAAAGTAAAACTGTGCAGGCGTGGTGGTGTGCACCAGTAAGATATGCTGAAGAGGAGGAGGCAGAATGATTGAGTTTGAGGCCAGCCTGGGCTACATTTTGGGGAAGCATGAGGTGTCACACACCTTTAATTCTAGCTCTGGGGAGGCAGGGGCAGGACGATCTCAATGAATTCTAGACTAGCCTCATCTACATAGTGAGTTCCAGGACAACCAAGGCTACAGAGTGAGACCCTGTCTCAAACAATAAACAAATAAATCTCTTTAAAAATCAACATTGAGGGGCTGGAGAGATGGCTCAGCAGTTAAGAGCACTGTCTGCTCTTCCAGAGGTCCCGGGTTCGATTCCCAGCACCCACATGGCAGCTCACAACTGTCTGTAGTTCCAGTTCCAGGCAAACACCAAGGCAAATAAATAAAATAATAAAATAAAAAAGTGGGGTTTTTTTTTGTTTTTTTTTGTTTGTTTTTTTTTTTAAATCAACATTGAGCCAGAGGGTGGTGGCACAGCCTTTAATCCCAGCACTCAGGAGGCAGAGACAGGTGGATCTCTAAGCCCAAGGACAGCCTGATCTACAGATTGAGTTCCAGGACAGCCTGAGCTACACAGAGAAGCCCTGTCTCAAAAAATAAAAGATAGTAAGAAAGAGAGAGAGAGGGAGGGAGAGAGAGAGAAAGGCCATAACTACAGAGTGGTCCCTGTTTCCTGTAGTTTTGCCACCAAAAGGCCGAGAGAGACAGATGCAGGTCTTGCCACCATGTGATAGTTCCTGGAGTTGAAATCTAGGTCTGGGGATCCAACAAGATTTGGTTTAAAATACCAAAGACTGCAGCTAGAGAGATGGCTCAGGGCTGCTCTTTCAGAAGTCCTGGGTTCAATTCCCAGCCCCCATGTGGCAGCTCACAACCATCTGTAATAGAATTTGATGCCTTCTTCTTGTGCATAGAAAAACATGCAGACTAATCCTTCATATACAGAAACGGCTCTGTGTCTTGGAACCAAACTGCTAACGGAATTGAGAGTCCTCTGTAGACCAGGCTGGCCTTAAATTTTTAATTCTCCTGCCTCAGCCTCCTGAATGCTGAGATTAGAGGTGGGCACAGGACCTGAGTAGTGGTCAGGTGACCTAGGTGATGTGACCTAAACCAGACTGATCAGGGCCCCGAAGGAGCAGTCCTGAGTCACCTTTCCTGTGACGCACACACATGGTGTCTCCAAGAGATGACTGCGCTGGTGACACAGGGAGGGATGTGGGCATTGGGCCAGGACTTGACCGAGGGCCAGATGCCCTGGCCATGTTCTGAGGACAGCCCTGGTCCTGCTCTTTGAATGCAGACTTCATGTCACAGTTACCATTTGATGGCCTTCATCTTAAACCACCTTTCACTGGAGACATTGGGGGCTCACGCTGTGGCCCAGGATCTTCAGTGTGTCATCACTTTGGCTCCGATGTCTATTTATTTCCTTATTTTTATGGTGTGTGGGGTGCACCTATGCTGAGGCTGGAGGGTAAGTGGGGACACCTTTGGGGGTCTTTCTCCCTTAGCAGCAAACTCCTCTGCTTACTGAACTTTCTCACCAGCCTAACTTCCTCTAAACTGTGAGGCTTTGGGGAACCGAGTTAGTTCAGTGAAACCTTGCTGTGGGGAAGGACCTGAGTTTGATCCCAGGACACAGGAAAGAAAGTTGTGTGGAGATGGTAGCTCCTGGGCTTGTGTGGCCAGTCAGTCAGACCCAGTGAGAACCCCTGGGTCAAACTATGGAGGCTGGGTGTGATGGCAAAAGTCCTTGATCTCAGCACTCAGAACCAGATCCATGAATGCCGGTCCAGTCTGCCTACACATAGAGACCCTGTCTCAAGGGAACAACAAAAACCGTGATGGATGGGCCAGCAAGATGGTGGGCCATTAAAGTGTTTGCCAGCAGGCTTGAGGTCCAAGTTCAATCCCCAGGCCCCACATGGTGAGCTGTCCTCTGAGTCACATGAGTGTCATGGTACGTTCTTGTCCACACACAGAATAAATGAGCAAGGGAAAAAGTAAAACCACAATGGATGAGTAGGAGAAACCATAGCGAGGGCTGGGCTCCAGTCTGCACCTTCACATACACGTACAGGATACACAGGCGATGAGACTCTGAGGCATGTACCTCACAGATTCCACTCCATGGACCTTCTCTACTCAGTCCAGTTGTTCCAGCTGCTCAGGACACCATTCACTTTGCTTTCTCTGTGGCATCCTCCAGCTAACTGGCTCACAGTAATCCCTCTGAAGCCCTGCCTTGGCTGTCTGGACTATGGTCACCTTGGTATACCTGCCATGCCTCAGTATATAGGCTAGTGCTTCTTTATGGAGACAGCAAGTGTGAGCTCTGTCTCCCTCCACCCTGAGCCCTGATCCCGTTTCCACCTCCTGTTGGCATCTCACCTGGGTGGCACAGCAGGGTTGATGACTGGGAGATGATGGGACTCCAGGATCCTTTTCTTGAATTCCTCCAGGGCAACAGGATCTGTTAAAAAATGAGGGTTAATGTGAGCCGCTTAGGAGAGGAGAGCTGGGCTGGGGAGCCAGGTTTCCTGCTTCCCGACCCTCCTGGCGACACTCACCTATGGGTGGAGGGTTGGGTGGAGGGTTGAGTCTTGGTGGGATGGCCGGTTGCGACTGGGGAAAGAACAGGAAAGGTTTGAGGAGCGGTCCCCTCTGTGCTCTACAAATGCCTAAGCAACCTAGTTGGATGGGCCTTTTGTTGGTGATGGTTTATGTTTTGAGATGGTCTCGCTGTAGCCCTGGCTGTCTTGGAACTCACTATGGAGACCAAGACCAAGCTGGCCTCGAACTCACAGAGGTCCTTATGCCCCTGAGTGCTGGAATTAGAGACCATGCCCGGCCCAAGGAACCGGCCCTGCCTCAAACCCAAACCAACTTGAAGCATCATCGTGGAGCCTGACTGAGGTGGGAAATCGAGGCCACCACAGCTCCAATATCACTCAAATTCACTCCAAAACCGGGTGCCCGTCATCCAGTCGGAGCGAAGCCCATTTGGCCCTAAGCCTGGCCCAGTTTCCCTCCTTTAGTGTCACCCTTCGGCCTCAGCTTCCACCAGGTTGACCCTTCTAGGACTCCAGACTTCACCCAGGGCATTCATCTCCACCCAGGGGGCCAGTTTCACCTTGGCCTTGACGCAGGTATCTAGCGCGCTGATACGCACTTCCACCTCGGTGCGCAGCTGCTCCAGCTCGCGTTTGCGCGCCTGCAGATCACTCTCCAGGCGGTCACACTGCGTCCTCAGTGCCGCCTTCTCTTCCAGCGCCAACTTCGTCTGGCCAGCGCACTCGGTCCGCAACTGGTTCTCCCGTGCCTGGGCCTCGGTCTTGGCGCGTGCCAGCGCCTCCTGCGTGCCCTGAACCTCGCGCTCCAGCTCCAGCTTCTGCTGCCGCAAGTCCGCGTTCTCGCGGGTCACGCGTTCTATGCCCGTGCGCAGCCCACGCGCCAGCTCTTCCACTTTGGTGCTCACCAGCCCGGGTAGGTGGTCGCACATCCGGCGGATGGATGCGATGTCGGGTACCAGCGATGAGTAGTGGTAGCCCAAGTTTTCCAAGGAGCGCGAGATCAGCGAGTCCCGCCACACGTTAAGCGCGTCCGCCTGGAACTTGTCGTGGTCGAACGGGAGGCACAAGGATTGCACCTTGCGCAGCTGCTCCTCGATCACCTGCTGCTCCTGTTGCTGCCGCTCTCGGGCTTTATCACAGGCCGCCAGCTGCTCCTCCGCGTGCTTCTTTCCTGCCAGCAGGCTCTCCTTGTCTTTGGCGCACACCGCCTTCTCCTTAAACACCTCCACCTCCAACGTCTTAGCTTTCTCCCCCAGCTTGAAGAGCATGGCTGCGGGGCGGGGGGGATGAGGAGGGTTGAGCCCAGGCTGGCCCCTGAGCCACTTGGTCGTCGTTCTCCCCGTACCCTCACGCCCCTGCCAGGACCCGTATTTACCTTCACAGGTCTTGTTGTTCTCCTTCAGTTGTTCCCGGCACTGCTTCTCGCTCAGGATGATGGCGACCATGAACCGGTGATAGTTGATGTAGGTGAACTGCGGGTGTGGATAAGCAACATGGCTCAGCACCCAGCTCCAGGGCTGCACACACAGTAACCGCCTCATCATCTTTAGAAAGTGGTGGGTGACCTACAAAAGTGTGACTAGAACTGGGGGTGGAGCTGCAGTGACAGAGCGCTTGCAGCTCAGTTGGTGAGGTGCTCGCCTGAGATGCACAAGGCCCTGGGTTCAAACCCCAGCCCTCATAAAGCAGGTGTGGTGGCTCTCACCTGTAACCAGAGCACTTGGGAGGGTGATGGAGGCTGAAATAAGCCAGGCGGGATCACAAAGGAAGGTTGTCTTTGTTTGAGATGGAGTCTGTAATCCTGGCTGTTCTGGGACTCCCTGTAAAAACCATGGTGGCCTCCAACTCACAGAGATTGTTTCCAACTCACACAGACTGCCTCTGTCTCCCAAGTGCTGGGGTTAAACGTGTGCGATACCGTGCTGGGCGAGACTCTCTTAAACAAATACAGAGTTCGAGACTCAGGCTCAGTTGTTAGAGTGCTGACCTAGCAAACAGAACTCTGGGTTTGTGCGCACCCACCACATAAGCAAGATGTGGTGTGTGTGTGTGTGTCCTTCCAGATAGGAGGACACAGTAAATTCAAGGGCATCCTGGCTACATTGCAAGTTAATCTCAAAACCAAATCGAAAGGAGATGAGGCACAAAGCTGAGGGACAGAGGAAGAGGAGCATGGTGAAAAATCACTTTGTGCTGTGGAGAGTGGCTGAGTGGCTGACAAGACAAAAACCATCAGGTGTCAGGTGGCTCCTGAACTCCTGTCCATCACAGGGAAGGCAGTTTGCCAAAATCCCAGTGTTCTGGGTCAGACAGTCATGTAAGCCAGGCTGGAAAATGTAAAAATATAGATTAATGGCTGGGGTATGTATGACTTGGTGATAGAGGTCACACATAGCAAGAAGGAGGCTCTGGGTCAGGGTCAAGCTCCCTCCAGGAGGTATAAATAAGTTAATTAAGTGAAAAATAAACCCTAGGGGCTGGAGAGATGGCTCAGCGGTTAAGAGCATCGTCTGCTCTTCCAGAGGACCCGGGTTTGATTCCCAGCACCCACATGGCAGCTAACAACTGTCTGTAGTTCCAGTTCCAGGCAAACACCAAGGCAAATAAATAAATAAATAAAGTTAAAAAAAAAACTTTAAAAAAAAAAAAAGAAAAGTAAACCCTAGAAGCCTGGGCCCTATGTTCTCCCATGGGGAAGTGTGAGAAACCAGATGGTGTAAGTGTGTCTCAGTGATCCTGACAGGGGTGGGGGTAGGGGAGCCTAGAAAGCCCATGCATCCGGGGATCTCTGCCTGAGGAACTTGGCCTTCAAGGCATCTACCCTGTGGTGCTGGTCTAAGGGAGGAGTCCACCTTTATCCTGGCACAGAGAGGACCCTGTCCTCTCCAGGGCAATCATTACTTCACTACTGTGGCTGCTGCCAGTGCCCCTGCTGTTGGGCCAGAAGTTAGCCCAGCCTGCAGCGCCCTGTTCCCCCTGTGGCGTGGGGAAGTAAAGAAAAGTGTGTCTGACACGCTAAGACTATGTGGGAACAGCTGTCTCTAGGACTCAGTGGGCTCAGCCCTACCCGGAAAAGGGCCTAAGACATCCCTCCCCCTCTATGTCTGTCTGTCTGTCTGTCTGTCTGTCTGTCTGTCTTATGTAGTCTATGCTGACTTGAACTCTTGCCCCTGCTGCTTCAGCTCCCTAGTGTGACAAGTGTGCCCCATACTCAAGAATGGCATTCCTTTTGGTTGTGTGCTCAGTGCTGGAGCTGGAACACAGAGCCTTACACATGCTCTGAATCACCCCCAGCTTGGGTCATCCATGTCACACTGAGGAAGCTTCAGCTTTCTGGGTCCATTTACCCAGCTCTGTGAAGCTGCCGTGAGCAGATGCAGGGCCAGCAGGATCTGTGAATGCCCAACAGCAGGTAGACGATGCTAGGGTCTGCACCTACTCCTGCCCGGCTTCCACCAGAAAGATTACTGAGAGGGTGCTCTGCCTCTGGAGTGCATTGACTTGGCCTAGCCATGAAAGCATGAATTTATGGTTCATCTCAAGAGAGATCTTGCATGAAATTGAACGATCAGAGAGAGCAGGGCATAAAGACTTTAATCCCAGCATTTGGGAAGCAGAGGCAGGTGGATCTCTGTGAGTTCGAGGCCAGTCTGGTCTATACAGTGACAGCCAAGGCTACAGTGAGACCCTGTCTTTTAAAAACAAACAAAAACAAGAGTTGATCAGGCCTTCAAGGTGGGTAAAGACTTGCTGCTGACAATCTGAGCAGACTCTTGGGGCCCACATGGGGCCTTCTGGCCTCCACACATAGGCTTGAACATGTGGGTAAATATACATGTGTAATAAATAAATCTAACTTTAAAAATTACGCCACCTGCAGCAAACTCTTCCTGGCAAGCAATGTCTGCCATCATGAAAATCTCAGTCAAAAGATTTTCACCAGCTACCAGTGAAGTGACACACATCTGACATCCCAGCACTCAAAAGGCTGAGGCAGAAGAATTGCCAGGAGTTTAAGACCAGCCGAGTCTCTG
This sequence comes from Sigmodon hispidus, assembly GCA_004025045.1. Lineage (NCBI taxonomy): Eukaryota > Metazoa > Chordata > Mammalia > Rodentia > Cricetidae > Sigmodon > Sigmodon hispidus. Next base: position 18,222 of record PVIH01021720.1, on the reverse strand, counting down.
TAGTAAGACCCTGCCTGGGGCCGGGATTAGGGAGAGAGAAAAGTTGCAGCTCAAACACAGCATGAACTTCACAAACCAGGCGTGGTGAAACTGGCCTGTAATCCCAGAGGCAGGCGGGTCAGGAAATCAAGGACATTCTTGACTACACAGCCAGTTCTAGACCAGCCTGAGCTACACGAGACTATGTTCGAAATAAAGAAGTGAGGAGGAAAGTGTTCAGGTTCCTCAAGTGGAATTTAGAATTTTGGGGCGCCCCGTGCTTGCGGCCCAGGGCGCGCAGGCGGCTTCTTACCAGGTCGCCTTGGCACTGGCGGAAGCTAGCGTTGATGCGCTCCAGCTCGCGCCGCGCGCTCTGCAGCAGCTGCGTGACCGTGTCCTTGGTGTGCACAGTGATATTCAACTGTTTGGTCAGGTTAGCCTTGGAGGCGGACAGCCCCACCACCTGGCTGTATAGGCTGTCAGCGCGGATCTCGGTGGCCCGCAAGCTGGCCTCCGTGGTACCGTGCACGTTGCCGTAGATCATAAAGAGGACCAAGCCCAGGATGATGAGGAACTGGATGAGCGACACAAAGAGGAAGAAATAGCGCAGGTAGTACCAGCAGCCGCGCGCCTCGTCCCCCGTGCGGGAGTACGGGCTGCGATCCATGGCGAGCCCCATTTGTGCAGTGTCAGCCCCGGGAACCTGTCCCTCCTCGTCTGCCTGGCCAGATCTGAGCTGAGCCAAGCAGGGGGGAGTGTTTATATTACTTCTCTTAATGCTTCCTCTGCCCGGCTCCTTCCTGGCCAGGAGGAAATGGGGGCTGTGGGTTATCACAACACTCCCACCCTAGCTGTTGAGGACTGGCAGTCTGGGCAGCTGTGATAGATGGAGGGTGGGGCACCTACTGGGTGACTGGCCTGGCTTCTTCCACTTCTTCTGGCCTCAGTTTCCACCACCACCTCTCCACCTAAGCGGGCCAAGCCATGCCCTCTGCATTTGGGACTATTATCTCAATCATAGCAGTGGCTAGGACCATTATGTGGAAGAGGACACTGAGGCACAGCTGTGATAAGACCCTGGCTCTGTGGCCCAGTCCTGTTATTCTGTGGAAGGCTGGGTTCAAACATGCCCAGGTCACCGAAGTGCCACTGGCCAAATCCTACCAACAGTCACCATGGTGCAGCAACACACAGACAGGAGTTTAGAATCCAAGACAAAGGAGTGCCAGAGTGCATCCCTACCATGCGCTCCGGGGAAGTTTCCACAATGGACAACAGTAGGTGCTCAATTCGTGCACAGAAGACCTTATGGAGACCTGAGTCTTGGGGATGGTGGGACCTCCCTCAAATACTCTACTAGCACCCATAGGTGTCCCCACATTGCTCTGCGATCAGACCCTGGTTCAGCAATAGAGCCCCTGCCCAGGATCCCCAGTGAGGGGCTGGGGGCGTGGCTCAGGGCTGGGGGCGTGGCTCAGGGCTGGTCCAGCAGGCGAAGGTTGTCTGGGCACAGGAGCCTGGGAAGGGATGGGATGCAGAAGGAGCTGGGCAGGCGGGTGTGGGGCTAGGAAGGAGGAAATTCCCAGGGGCGGACAGGAAACCCTGTGTGACCTTTGGCCTTTGCAGTCACCCGGTGATTCCTGATTCTAGACCCTTCCTGGCCAGCCTCGGGGGTGGGGGTGGGGGTGGGGTGGCGGGACTGGGGGCTGCAATGGGGCGGGGGGAACCGGCTGTGGCTCCAGGTTGGCCAGGAAGGCAGGGTGGAGGGGCAGGCTTCTGCCTCAAGTCGGGGTCTGGAATGCCACCTGGCCAGCATGTGACCCTGGAAAGTAACTTCCTCCCCTGAAATTCCGGTTTTATCCTGTTTACAAAAGGCTGCTTTTTGCTCCCTTTAAGAGGGGAGTCTCATGTAGCCTAAGTGACCTCCAGTGGCTTTGGTGCTAAGGATGGCCTGAAGCTCCTGACCTTCCTGTCTCCCCAGTGCTGGGATGACGGATGTGCACCACCACCCCTGATTTACGGGGGCTGGTGGTGGAATTCAGCGTCTCTCACACGCTGCTCTCACTACCCGCTGAGCCCCACGGCTACTCTCTAATCTTCATTGCTGTTGTCTATGATGTATCTTAGGCACCCCAGTTGGCATGTCTGTGGCCGGAGAAGAACTTTGTGGAAGCAGCGCCTGCTTCTGCCCTTACATGCGTTCTGGATACTGAACAAAAGTCTTCGGGGTTCCTGGCAAATGCTTCAATCCACAAAGCCATCTGCCCGACATAGCTTCCAAGGACACAGCCGGACACACATTCAGCCTTAATAAACTGGGAAGGCTGAAGCGGGCCTCATCAATTCAGAGGGCCAGGGTTTGAAACCATCTGTAACTCCTGTCCCCAGGGATCTGATGCCCACTTCTGGCCTCTGAGGGCACCATTCACACGTGTGTACACAGTCATACACACCGACAAAACACCCAGACACATGAAATAGAATATGATATTTAAAATAAATAATCTGCAAGATTTCTGTAGGCACCAAAGTGTGAAACTGATCGACAGAGCTTATGGTTGTCACATGATGCCAGGCTGAGAGGCAGCAGGGGCAGAGGGTACTGTCTGTAAACCCAGAGGGCAAAAGCAATGAATGATGGGTGCAAAGTGAATAACAAGGATCCTATGGAGGGTTCAGGCAGGATTGCAGCAACAGGGTCAGGCTTTATAATGTATGGGAGGCATTGTGTACAAAAAGTTAGTTGGGCCAGCAAGATGGCTCAGTGGAAAAAGAGGCTTGTGGCTAAGCCTGACAATATGAGGACCCCAGAGACTAGAACCCTACAGGTGTCCTCTGATTTCCATATGGGTGCTGTGGCATGTGTGAGTGCCCATGACACACCAATCAATTTATAAGAATGAATTAAAAATAGAATTGTGCCTCGTGGTAGTGGTGCACACCTTTGATCCCAGCAGTTGAGAGGCAGAGGCAGGTGGATCTTTGAGTTCCAAGCCAGCCTGGGATACACAGAGAAACTCTGTTCCAAAACCAAAACAATACACAACAAAAAATGAAGTTGGAGGCTGGAGAGACGGCTCAGCAGATAGAGCACTGGCTGCTCTTGCAGAGGACCTGGGTTCAAATCCCAGCACCACTGGAGGCTTTTCTGTCCTTTCCTGGCGCCCAGGCATTAAACACGATACATGCCGCCAAAACACCCATCCACATAAAACAGTAAGATAAACAGAGTCAGACAGAGAAAAAGGAAGGCAATTGTAAACCCTCAGAAAATCAAAACCCACCCTTGACCTGATGATGGTCCTGTGTTGGCACTCAGGGCAATTGTTACATTTTAAGCATACATACTAACTTCATTTCTATCAAGATCAAAATGATACTTTCTTTCCACTGATAATTCAATCTCACATTTATTTATTTTTTTTTTGAAGCAAGATTTTATGATTCTATGTAGCCCAGGCTGCCTTAGGGAGTACAGGGATGTGTGTGTGTGTGTCTGTGTGTGTGTGTGTGTCTGTCTGTCTGTGTCTGTGCCTCTGTATGTGTGTCTGTCTGTGTGTCTGTGTGTGTGTGTGTCTGTCTGTGTGTCTGTCTGTGTGTCTGTGTGTGTCTGTGTGTGTGTGTGTCTGTGTGTGTGTGTGTGTCTGTGTGTGTATGTCTTTGTGTGTGTGTCTATGTGTGTTGTGTATACAGTGCTCTCAGAGGCCAGAGGAGGCATGGGATCATCAGATCCTCTGAGTGTGGGGACTAAATCCTGGGTCTTCTGTGGGAGCAGCCAGCTTTCCTAATTGCAGAGTCATCTCACCAGTACCCCACTTAGCTTTATTTATCTGTTTGTTGGTTGGTTGGTTTTTCAAGACAGGGTTTCTCTGTGTAGCCCTGGCTGTCCCGGAACTCACTCTGTAGACCATCCAGGCTGGCCTTGAACTCAGAATATCTGCCTGCCTCTGTGTCCTGAGTGCTGGGATTAAAAGCAAGTGCTACCATCCACCACCTGACAAGATTTATTTCTTTAGTAAAAAAAATTAATAAGTCTCAGGGCTAGAGAGATGACTCAGCAGTTAAGAGCACTGACTGTCCTTCCAGAGGACCTGAGTTCGATTCCCAGCATCCACATGGCAGCTAATAACTGTCTGTACTTCCAGTTCCAGGCAAATAAATAAATAAATAAAACATTTTAAAAAATTAATAAGTCTCTCTTGTTTTTTTTTTGCTTTTTTGGGGGGTGGGGGTTTGGTTGTTTTGCTGTTATATTTTTTTAAAAAATATTTACTTATTTTATTTTATGTGAATTGGTGTTTTGCCTGCATGTATAAGGGTGTAAGGGTGTCAGATCTTGGAATTACAGACAGTTGTTAGCTGTCATGTGGTTGCTGGGAATTGAACTCAGGTCCTCGGGAAGAACAGTCAGTGCTCTTAACCACTGAGCCATCTCTCTAGCCCTGTTACGTTTTTAAGATATTTTTTTTCCTTGTCTGTTTTTAAAACTTTAAAGCTTTCTTGGGGCTGGAGAGATGGCTCAGAGGTTAAGAACACTGACTGTTCTTCCAGAGGACCTGAGTTCAATTCCCAGCAAAACCACATGGTGGCTCACAACCATCTATGATGAGGTCTGGTGCCCTCTTCTGTAAAACTGTATGCATAATAAATAAATAAATCTTAAAAAAAAAAAAACTTTAAAGCTTTCTTATTTAGTGTGTGTGTGTATGTGTGTGTGTGTGTGTGTGTGTGTTTCTGCACATATGGAGGTCAGAGGACCACCTGCCGGGCGGGAGGTCTGAGCTCTCAGGTCAATGGGCTCGGAGGAAGGCCCTCTCCCCGGAGCCTCCTAGGTCCACGGAGCCTTTCACCCTCTCTCTCTCTGCTTGCCTCCCTAGCCCTAGAGCACTCGTGGGTTTTGATCACACCTCCCCTCCCGTATTTTCTTCCATTGAGGAAAGATCTGCAATCAGTCTGTACTCAAACGTCTGATCCCTCACTGGACATAGCTGCCATCAAAGCGTCCTTCAAAAGGTTATTTCCCTAGCCTCTCCTGTCACACTGGATAAAGTCTCTAAATATAGACCCTCTGAAGCCCTTCTGCCTGCATCCCTGGCCAGGTTATGTGGGGCGGGAAGGAGGGAGGACACCCTGCCAGATCAGCCTCATTCCCTGGTGGGACACTCTGTGATTTTCCTGAGAACAATTTGTCATGGTCACAGGAAACTTTGCCCATGCTGCATCCCCTCCGATGCTCCACTCAGGGGCCTCTTTCTTTCTAAACGGAAAACAATCAATTCGGCCTGTGCTGTTTGTTTCGGTGGGAACGTCTCAAAGGAAGTCGGCACTTGCCACCAACTAAACAGCTCCGTCTTCACGAACACAGGAGGCTTTTAAATAACGTCATGTCTTGGTTGGAAAAAAAACCGACTTGTTTGGTTTTTTGTTTTATTGTTTTGAGACAGGGTGTTACTATGTACTATAGGTAGTTTGAAGCTACTTGAAGGCTGACCTTGAAGTCACAGCAATGTTCCTGCCTCAGCATCCAGAGTACAGGGTGACAGAGGTGTGCTATCAGGAAGGTTATAAAGGAAGAAATGGCCTTTTTTTTTTTTTTTTCAAAGATAGCCCTGGCTAGCCTGCAACTCTTGATGTAGACCAGGCTGGCCTCTGATAGACAAAGATCCTGCCTCTGCATCCTAAGTGATGAGATTGAAGGCCTGTGCCACCCAGCCTGGTGCAGGGAAGGTTTCCTAGGAACATGTTTTCTGCTTTAAGAGAAAGCAAAGAGAACTGCATTGATGGGGAACAGCTCCCTAGGACACTGAGTCTCTGGGAGGGGACTCTGGGGAGAGACCTGTCCCCATCACCTTGGGGCTGTTGTACTCACAGGAAGAGCATCAGGACCGGCATACACCACACAGCAGGGACAGTTGTCCAGAAGCATGAATTGGGGACAAGAACAGACAAGTGGGAGAGACGGCCAGAGGCTGCAGACATTCCCCACCAAGCTGAGGTCCCTTGATCCCCACACCTCACCCCTGCAGACATTCCCCACCAAGCTGAGGCCCCTTGATCCCCACACCTCACCCCTGCAGACATTCCCCACCAAGCTGAGGCCCCTTGATCCCCACACCTCACCCCTGCAAGTCTCTGCTCTGACCTCCAAGTGAGTATCATCGCATCTGCACACACAAAAAACCAATAAAGAAATGCAATGTTTTTTGAAACTCCTGACTCAGGGTGGACTGACAGCTGTGTGCCCTCAGCTCTGCTCTGGACTCTTTCCTCAGGACTCCTTCCTCAGCACCATAAACACACAAACAGGGTCCTGGGACTGTAGCTGTCTGGTAGAGCTTGTCTGGCACGTGTGAAGGCCTGGGTTCTGTCACCTGTACCCAACACAGGGAAGATAGAGACTGGAGGGTCAGGATTTGGGTCATCTTCAGCTACATAGCATATTGGAGGCCAGCCTGGGCTACATGAGGCCCTGCCTCAAAACAATCAGAGGCAGAAAAAAATCAGGCCTGGGGCAGCCTGCCAAGGGGCGGGCAGGTCACACACGTGTGCTTCCTCACTTCAAGTCTCCTGAATGGCTCCTTGTGGTCTCTGTCACAGCCTCTCTCTAATGGCTTCCTACTGTCCTCCCAGACATGGTATTTTCTGATAGGTTTTTTTTTCCCCCAGAGCCTCACTGCAAATCAGCCTGATAATCCTCTTACTTCAGTCTTCAGAGTGTTGAAATCACAAATAGCAACCATTTAGGATGACATTTGTTTATGGCAATCTCCTGTAGCTCAGGCTGCTCTCAAACTTCCTATGTGGGCAACATTGACCTTGAACTCACCATCCTACCCAGCTCCGACCCCATCATAAAAGGAGCGTCTGGGCTACGAGGGTCTCCATCCTCATCACCCTGCGATCTGCAGCAACCCCTGCTGGCAACGAGCGAGATGACACCTAGAAACCCCTCTGATCTGATTTCCAACTTATCAAAGGAAGACAAAAGGTCCTTTTTTTTTTTAACTTTTATTTATTTATTTATTTATTTATTTATTTATTTATTTGCCATGGTGTTTGCCTGGAACTGGAACTACAGACAGTTGTGAGCTGCCATGTGGGTGCTGGGAATCGAACCCGGGTCCTCTGGAAGAGCAGACGGTGCTCTTAACCACTGAGCCATCTCTCCAGCCCCAGTCTTTTTTCTTTACCTTCTTCTTCTCTCTCTCTCTCTCTCTCTCTCTCTCTCTCTCTCTCTCTCTCTCTCTCTCTCTCTCTCTCCTTTTTGAGATACTGTGTCTAGGGCTCTATACTCACAGTCCCACCACTAAGAACATCCCCAGTGCCTCACCGTATCCCATTTCATTCTTTTATTTCCTTTTTCTGGTTTCCCTGTGTAGCCCTGGCTGTCCTGAAACTCACTCTATAGAACAGGCTGGCCTCCACTCAGAGATCCACCTGCCTCTGCCTCCTGATTATAGGTGTGCATCGGTGTGTGGTTATGAGCAATTGAGTGCTGTGACATCCGAGGCTCTAGGGGGCGCTGTAGTCCTGAGCTGCAGTTGCAGGTGCTTCTGAGCAGGCAGTTGTGACCCACCAGATGTAGTTACACGAATTTGTATTGTAAGGAAAGAGACTCTGAGCCAAATATCGGGGGAAGGCTGAAATATCAGAGAGAGGAAACACCACAGTCAGTTCCCACCCAGCTTCCTCAGCCTCGCTCCTGGTTGCTTCTGCTGATCTACTCCTGCTGGGTTTGTAAGAGGCCTTATACACCCTTCTCGTGTATCCCATCCAGATTAGGATTAAAGGTGTGAACTACTCTATTCTGTAGCTAGCCTTGAACTCACAAAAACAGATGAAAGTTCTCTCTCTGGAGTTATGGGATTAAGGGCATAGGTCACCACCCCTGGGTTTCCCTGTGCTGGGATTAAAGGTGTGTGCCATTGAAGCTCAGCTGTTTGTCGTTGTATTCAACGATCAAGAATTTCCTCAGCGGTCTGCCTAGGATTTGACTGTGTGCTTTCTCTCCAATATTCAGGTTTTCTTAAATATGTAATATATATCCACATATACCCTTTTGTGTCAAAAATAAAAAAGAAAGTTATAACTAACATAGGAAAGACCATACAATAATATATAAACAATAATTACATGAGGAATGTCCAGTTTGTTAACAATTGAAAAATTTGAAGAAAATATTCCGTTATTTATCCTCCTGATTCAGGGTGGACTGACAGCTGTGTGCCCTCAGCTCTGCTCGGGACTCCTTCCTCAGGACTCCTTCCTCAGCACCATAAACACACAAACAGGGTTAGGGTTAGGGTGAGTCCAAAGGATTGTGCCTAATCCACTTTGTATATAACTTGTATTACCAACTAAATCTGTATTTTGATGTCTCTTAAACTTATACACTTCAACTTATAAGTGAGTTTCTTTTCTAAAACTGTCACTAGAAAACTATAACTATTAATGAACTCATCTTCAAATTCCTCAGAGACCCAAGAAGAAAATAATATTAAGTAAATAGCAACTTCCAAAAATGTAAGAAATAAAACAGCTGGCTGCCTGGACAGTCACCCAAAGTCCTTATGTGTCATTGAAGCATCCATTCATCTTCAGCCTACAGGCCTAGCATATCTGACAGCCTTTTTGGGCAATAGTATATTCCCAAAGTCTTTCCTACCTTGTCTTGGCAAGGTTCAGCAATTCTTTTGTGTATTTCTTCTCTTTGTCCGTTTTGAATATCATATTGTCAATAGTCAAAGTAAGAGTACTTTCTTACCCAGTGTCTAACTTTTGTCCCAAAGAAGATCTATTCATATGGAGGAGTTTCCTTCATGTCCATAATCTTCTCTAAAGTGGATTGGTGCCACCAGGAGCAGATAGATGTCCCACTGTCAAAAAAAATAAAAAATAAAAAGAACCTACGTTTTTAAAATATCTTAAATGCCATATTCTATAGATCTCTGAAGTGTTTGAAGATCTATTTATCTAAAATATATCTGATCTTGAAAATATATCTAATATGACTGTAAGTTTGATTGTAATGTCTAACTACTAACTTGCATTTCTTTATATCCTAATTAGTTGGTGATAATAACTTTCTTGGACTAGCAATTTGTATTATACTGTTAGATGAACTGTATAATACCTTGAACAAATAGGAATGTATGTACAGTGACAAAATTAATCTCAACTTTACATCAATATACACAATTTGTATACAATACACAAAAAATCAAATCCAGTGTAAAATATTTAAAGCTAGTAATTTCTTTTTTAAAAGTAGATTCAATAATCTACCCTTATATCCTATCATATCTGTATCCCTTTCTTTTCTTCTTCTTTTTTTTTTAACAAGAACCCTAAGTCTAATCTCTCTTGTTTAGTTTTTTTCTAACCATAACCAATAACAATTTTTAACCAATTATCCTAAACAATGACAATAATCCAAACCCATTAAAAGACCAAAAACCACCCACCCCACCTCTTGGGAATGTGGGTGTTGTGTTCTTAAATTTACTTCCTGCTGTCTGGGTGGTGATGTCATCTTTAGGGGATCCTGAAAAGTGTTATTGATTATCAAGTCCTGAAATGTGTAGCTGTATCATTTGTTATCCAGTTTCTGCATAACAGGAAAGTGCACAGCTTGTCTCAGGTGCTGGCTGGAGTAGTCTATGAAGCTGGTTCATCTCAGCTAGCCACCGTGAAAATGTTCTCAGCAGTTTGTAGTCCAAATCTGATCTTTGGTTGGTGTTTGTCAGCCTGGTGCCTTTGTCATAGTCCATGTGAAATCATCCTTGTGGGGCCCCATCTTCCTTTTGGATACTTCCAGTTGGCAATTAGGCATTGTCATGGATCACTGCAGAAAACTGATAAGAGAGTAAAATCCAACAAAATGTACAGGAAGTTAAATATACAAATATTTATTCAGAATAGGATTAGTTACAATAGAACTGCCCCTTCTTTTTAGTCATTCTTCTGTCCCATATCAGGTGGCTCTTCTGATATGATACAGAGATTTTGCATTTTCTTTTAACAAGTATGCTTGGGTTTAGAGAAGAAGAGAGCCACACTGCAACTCCAAAGCCAGCTTTAATTTATAATTTAACTGGGACTTCAACTTATCTTGGAATTAAAAATAGAGGTTAAGAAGAAAGACTTTACCACATAAAGTATATTGATACCAATAGATGCGATATTCTTTTGCTTCTGATTTTTTCTGTATATTCTCCCTTCTGTTGTACGTGTCTTGATGTCTAAGGTCTTTTAACTTCCTGAAGATGGGTATTTTCAGTTTTCTGTAAAGTCAAAAACAAAAGCATGCCCCAACCATTTGTTTTTTCTTACAACTTAGAGAATTGTAGTATGTGTGGATGAGCCCTCAATTCTTATTTTCATGAAGATCCTCTGGTTCAAATTGAGTCTTTATTAATTTTGATGGTACCCATAACTTTTCTTCACCCGTGGAAACAAAAGCAAAACCTCTTCCCCAAGCCTAACTTTGGGGAGGTTTCCTTTCTAATCTTTATCAGTTTTGATTTATAGTTTCTTCTGATTTTTTCTCACTTCTATAGGCTTTCTATTATCCAGAGCAACAGGTATTTTATAATAGGCATTATGTTTTTTGATCACTCAGGGAAGGGGTTTCTTCTGAGATGACAGTAACAGCCTGAAATGGATTTGATATGGGGGCTTTGGGGACTTTGGGGGCTTGGGAGGCTTTCAGTGGCTCTCTCAGGGTGTTTCCTGAAAGAAAAATGTTACCTTGTCTGTCACTTGTTGACCGACATTCATTAGTCCAGTGTCTACCTTTTCCACACCTTCTGCATACTCCAGGAGGGAGGGGTGTTCCCTTGTGATTATTCCTAACAAAGGCACTGTTTCTGGAAACACTTAGATTACAATTTCTTTGTATATGACTTTGCCTTCCACAATTATAGCATTTAACAATTTGCCTTTTTTTTTTATACCTCTAGAAATGACCTCTCCTACCCAACTATCATCACCTTCATAAGGATCTACATTAATTGTTTCACGAATCCAATCCTCTAAGGGTGCTGACCTTGCTTTTAACGGTCTTATGATTTTTTTTTACATTGTGTATTAGCGTTCTCAAATGCCAGGGATTCGATTATAATTCGCCTTGCTTCTGAATCCGGTACTATCCTATTTACTGCTGCTGATAATCTCTGCAAAAAAGTCTGTACAATTTTCCTTTGGACTTTGTATTATTTTTGTGAATGATTCTGTTTTCTTTCCTACTTCTATCCGATCCCATGCATTTAGTGCTGCCATGTGGCATAAATCATGAGTGTGTGAATTGCATAGGGATTGCCTTTCAATATCAGAATAGTCTCTTCCCCAAGAAGTTGGTTTTGGGAGACTTCTATGCCTCTGGTTCCGCTTCCTTGTTCTATTGTTTTAGCCTCCTCCTTCCACCATGTTTTCCACTGTAACAGTGGCCCTGGTTCCAAAACAGCAGCAACCATATCTAACCAGTCCTTAGAGGTGATCTGATTGTAGGATGACCAGCTATTGAGTATTTGTTTACAAATGGTGAATGCATCCCATATGTCACAATCGCATCTTTAACCCTTTTTAGTTCTAGCATATCTACTGGAGTCCAATTACTTCTCCAATATCTTTATCCTTTTTTGATTTTTTAATGGTTACTGGGTATATTAGTGTCGGCTGTCTGATAATCTTAGGTTGTTTTTCTGTAGCTTTAGATGATATTACTGAGATCTGTTTTTTTTTCCTCTGTTTGTGTGTGTTTGAATATCTTTGAGTTCCCTCTTAATAGACTTTTTAAAGACTTCTTTTCTTCTTTAGCATTCACATTAATTGACTTCTTCAATGATAAAACAGAAGTCAAACAACAAATATTCATAATAAACATTATGAAGATAATTCCATCTATTTTATTTATCTTTTCCTTTACTGGTTCTAATATCAAATTGTCTAGAGAAATATCACAGAAAGAACAAGCACTCTCTATTGCCTTAAACAAATTCCCCCTTTTTCTTAAAAAAAAAAAAAAAAAAGCTGTTGTATTCATCAATCTAGTTGTCAGAGTTGATTCAAATGGTTGTGAAGTGGGGCAGCTACCTAATGTGATAGCATCCCAAGGAAGGATTCAGAAAGAAAAAGAACCTGCAACCCATCAGGAGAAAGAGGCCATTGTCTGAAAAAACTTACCCAGAAAAAAGTGAAACAGAAACACTTTGCTTTTCTCTGAGAAACAGCTCACTAGATAGACAGTGGACCTGGATCACACTGTCCTTGTTCCCAGCACAGAGATAGCAGGTCCCTCTCCATACTGTACACTGTGGCTGGTTCTGCCTAAAGCTGGAGGCTAACTCAACAGCCTAACCAGCTGATAATTACTCCTCCAGTCATGTGTTGTTCTGGCTGGTAAGCGGCTTTTTTGGGGGAATTCATGCACCAAAGTTGGACACCAAATGTAGTTTCACAAATTCGTATTGTAAGGAAAGAGACTCAGAGCCAAATATGGGGGGGGGGAGGCTGAAACTTCAGAGAGAGGAAGCACCACAGTTAATTCTCACTCAGCTGTCTCCCAACTTCCTCAGCCTGGCTCTGGGTCACTTCTTCTCTGCTGGGTTCCTTCTCCCCAGCTTTACCTCACCCAGGTTAGGATTAAAGTTGTGTATTGCTCTATTTCGTAGCTAGCTCACAGAAACAGAGGAAGTTTTGTCTCTAGAGTTAGGGGATTAAGGGTGTAGGTTACCATTCCTAGCTTTCCTTGTGCTGGGATTAAAGGTGTGTGCTATTGAGTCTCAGCTGTTTGTCCTTGTACTCAAGGATCAAGAAATTCCTGAGCTCTCTGCTGTGTGCTCTCTCCCCAATATTCAAATTTTCTTAAATATGTAATATATATCCACAACCAGATGTGGATGCTGTGGGTGCTGGGGACCGAATTTGAGTCTTCCCCACGAGCAGACATTCTTTTTTTTTTTTTTTTTTTTTTTTAAGATTTATTTATTATGTATACAGTATACAGAAGAGGACACCAGATGTCACCATAGATGGCTGTGAGGGACCATGAGGTTGCTGGGAATTAAACTCAGGACCTCTGGAAGAACAGTCAGTGCTCTTAACCTCTGAGCCATCTCTCCAGCCCCACGAGCAGACATTCTTAACCACTGTGTAAGCTCTGCCATGCACATTTTGGGTTTTGTTTTGCTTTTCTCTGAGAAACAGCTCACTAGATAGACAGTGGACCTGGATCGCACTGTCCTTGTTCCCAGCACAGAGATAGCAGGTCCCTCTCCATACTGTGCACTGTGTTTGTGGGATGTATAAAAGAAAGTTATGTTTTGTTTGTTTGCATTTTGCCTGGCCTGGTGCTCCACACCTTTAATCCCAGCACTCAGGACACAGAGGCAGGTGGATCTCTGTGAGTTTGAGGCCAGCCTGGTCTACAGAGTGAGTTCCAGGACAGCCAGGGGTATATAGAGAGATTCTTTCTCAAATAACTAAAATGAATAAATAGAGGGTTTAATTTTTTATTTATTTTGTATATGCTCTTTGCCTGCATGTATGTACACACCTATGCATGCAGTACCTAAGTTTTCCAGAGGAGGGTGCTGGATTCCCCCAGGACTGAGTTCTGGGTGTTTGTGAGATGACTCATGTGTGCTGAGAAAGGAACCTAGGGCCTTCTCAGGGGCAGCCCTGCTCTGCATTGCTGAACCTCCTCTACAGCACCCAAATAAGGCCCAGGATTCACCAGACTGGAAGTGTAGACAGGACAGCACCTTCCTGGTGTGTGCCATGCTGAGGTAATCTCCAGCACCAGGGAGCCAAGGGAAATAAACAAAGAATAAATTAAGGAATCTGGATGGAAAAAATCCAGAAATCGTCATTATTAGTTGAATTAAATGTGGATAAGCAGTTTTAAAGGGAAAATGTACCAGACTTAGTGAAGCATGCCTCATAGCAGAGGCAGGGCTGTGTGTTTCAGGTCAACCTGAGCTACCTAGGAAGATATCTCAGAAAAATATGTTAACTATGAATTTTAAGACTCACAAACAATGAGAAATTAAGCACACACGAGATTGTCCAGCAGGGTAAAGTGGTGTAGGCCTTTAATTACAGCCCTTAGGGGCAGGGGGGTCAGAAGGTCCAGGGAAGCCTAGGTTATATAGCAACTGTAAGGTCAGCCTGGGCCTCATAAGACCCAGTTAAAAGGAGAGAGAGGGAGGGGGGATGGATGGATCAGGAAGGGAGGTGGGGGAGGGGAACCATTGATCTTTCTTTCAATGATTCTTTTGAGAATCATTCTGTCTCTACGTGACCCAGACAGCATCTCCTCCAGAACATGGTCACTTGCTAGGCCCCGGGCATCTTTAACTTGGCCCTGATCCTCATGGAGAGTTTGTAAACCGTAGAATCTGTGTGCCTCGGTCCTCTGTTGAAATCCCGTTTGAACTCTGTGTGCTCCTACAGGGAGAGCCTCTTGACTTTGGGATGAAGATCTTGTCGTGGTTACCAGGGTCATCAGGGTCTGATCAAATGAGCCTCAGTTTCCTTCCGTGGTATTGCTGCCCTGTGTGCTCCTCTAGAGGAGAACGGAGTCTTTCTGTTTTCTGCCACCTAGGCAGTCGTGGGTGGAAGGCTACGCGTGGACGCTGTTGGCCACGCCCCTCACCCACGCTGTCAGTCCTGGCCCGAGGCTCCCATCCATCCTACTGGGGATCACGAGGAGGCCTCCGGCAGCCCTTAGTGGATCCAGACCTGGGGTGGGAGTGGATGCTGGGCTTGGACCTGGATCCTGAGCGAGGGCGGGGACACGATCCTCTGCGCTGGTTGCTGAGCTCTGCTTCCAGAGCATAACTGCAGAAAAGAGGGGATACTGAGTCGGTGTGGGGACTTCAGGGCTCATACCCACCCTGCATTATCCCCACTCTCTTCCACACTCTGACTAGGGTCCTTCCCTTCCAAGATCCTCCCCAAACCCCTGACTCCTCATTACCTACTCCTTTTTCCTGCCACTTTGTACTTTCTCCCTGATCCTCCCTGGATTGATTCCTCAAGTGGCACCTTTAACCTGAGGACGCCCCAGACAACCTAATCCCAAACTGCGGTTAAGAGCACCGACTGCTCTTCCAGAGTACCGGGGTTCAATTCCCAGCACCCACATGGCAGCTAACAACTGTCTGTAGTTCCAGTTCCCAGTTCCAGGCAAACACCAAGGCAAATAAATAAATAAAAGTTTTAATTAAAAAAAGAAAAAAAAAACCCTACAGAGGACCAATTGTGCCTAAGCCACGCCCCTAGGTATAGATAGACACTCTCATTGGCCAGAGGCCTTGTCCGTCTGCCCCCTCCTCCCGCCCCTTAACTCACACGCGCTCCCTCAGCGCCACCTCGCGGCCAATGCAAGCTTCGCCGTCTGCCTCGGCTGCGCCTGCGCGTTGCAGCGTGGCTTCCAGTAGTTGCTTGGACTCAGTGGCTGCTTCCTCCCAGCGGGCCAAGGCTTCTATGGAGACAGAGAGGCGTGAGTCTGAGAGCTTGAATTAAAATGTGCATGACTAAAAAGAAAATTAATAAGATGAAACGTGTGCATGACTAAACTGGGCGATGGTGGCACACGCCTGCCATCTCAGCACTCAGGAGGCAGAGACAGGTGGATCTCCGTGAGTTCGAGGCCAGCCTGGTCTACAGAGGGAGTTCCAGGACTCACTGTGTAGAGCTGTTACACAGAGAAACCTGTCTCGAAAAAAAAAAAAAAAAAAAAAAAAAAAAAAAAAAAAAAAAAAAAAAAAAAAAAAAAAAAAAAAAAAAAAAAAAAAAAAAAAAAAAAAAAAAAAAACAAAGCAAAACAAAATGTGCATGACTTTCTATCATCGTTGACACTTTAATATTATTATTGCTTTTAGAGGCAAGGTTTCATGTAGCCCAGGCTGGCCTCAGACTTACAAGACTAAAGACAGACTCTAAATTCCCGATTCCTGCCCCCTGAGTGCTGGGATGACAAACATCCACCATCACACCTGGCTCATACAACCTTTTTGTTGATTTGTTTAATTCTTTTTAAAATTATTCATGTATTATGTACACAGTGTTCTGCCTGCATGTATCTCTGCAGACCAGAAGGGGGCACCAGATGTCCTCATAGATGGTTGTGAGCCACCATTTGGTCACTGGGAATTGAACTCAGAACCTTTGGAAGAGCAGTTGGTGCTCCTAACCTCCAAGCCATTGCTCCAGCCCAGTGTGTTTAATTCCTTTTAAGACTGGGTCTTACTGTGTAACTCAGATTGACCTCAAACTCACTCACAGATATCCTCCTGGGTCAGCCTCCTGGGTCCAGAGGTGACAGGTATACATCACCAGGCCTGCTTTGCTGGAGGTGGAGCCCAGGGCTCCACTTTGCCAAGTCACAGCCATAAGCTGATCTGTATTATTTTGGCTTCTTTTGCGAACCTATTTCTGTTTTGTTGCACTTGTAGGTTGTACTAAAGTTCTTTTAATGTCTTTTTTAGATGGTTTGCTTGACGATTGCACCCCATGCACTGTGTATGTCTAGGGACCTGATTTCTCCTCCCCCTCTCCTCCAGCTCCCCCCAACCCCCACCCCCGCTGACCTGTCAGTTCTCCGTTCTCCAGGCCCATCTGCGTGCTTTGGGCTTTGGCCTCATCCATCTCAATCTTCAAGGTCTTCAGCTGGGTCTGAAGCCGGCTCTGCGGACAGTGGCATGGTAAGAAAGAAAGGCTCAGTGAATATCCCGCTCATTGTGGATATATATTACATATATAATAAAACCTGAATATTGGGGAGAGAGCACACAGTCAAATCCTAGGTAGACAGCTCAGGAAATCCTTGAATACAAAGATAAACAGCTGAGTCAATCACACACACCTTTAATCTCAGCACAGGGAAAGCCAGGAGTGGTGACCTACATACACCCTTAATCCCATAACTTCGAGACAGAACTTCTTCTGTTTCTGTGAGTTCAAGGCTACAAGCCTTTAATCCTAATCTGGATGGGATAGGGCATGTAAGGGCTGTAGAAGCCAGGCAGAGACAGAAGTGACAGGCAAAAGAGACTAAGAGCGAGGCTGAGGATTTGCGAGACAGCTGGGTGAGGATTGACTGTGGTGCTTCCTGTCTCTGATATTTCAGCCTGCCCCCTCTGGGTCTCATTTACTACAACCCGAATTTGTGCTACAAATTAATACATTTAATACAACACTCATCTGTGCACAGTACAAAATGCGTGGTTCTGGGAACTCCATCTACCACCGGCTCAGGCAAAATTCATGAGGGACAAGGTCTGTTTTTCTAAGGTCACATTGGTCTTTCCTGCCAAGCAGACCAGGCTAAGGCGGGCACAGTCAGACCGCACACCCGGGGGTAGGCAGTTTTGACCTCCACTGCCTCAGCCCTTCATCTCGAAGGCAGAGAGCATGCAGGGGCCATTCTGACTTTTCTGTATTGGGGTTAGATCTCTCCTGATGTTTTGCACCTCAATGGGGCCTCAAAACTCTGGTCCTCTACTTCAGCTTGCACAACATTTAGATTTTTAAACTCAGATGTCAGCTGGACATGGCAGGATACTCCGGTCATTCCAGCACTTGGGAAGTAGAGGCAGAAGATCAGGAGTGCTAGTCCGGCATGAGTTTCAGGACATACTGGGCATTTTAGGCAGATCCTGTCTCAAAATTAAAAGTAAAAACAGGGCTGGGGGGGGCTGGAGAGATGGCTCAGCGGTTAAGAGCACCGTCTGCTCTTCTAGAGGACCCGGGTTCGATTCCCAGCACCCACATAGCAGCTAACAACTGTCTGTAGTTCCAGTTCCAGGCAAACACCAAGGCAAATAAATAAATAATAAATAAATAAAGTTTAAAAAAAAAAAAAAAAAAAAAAAACAGGGCTGGGGCCATGGCTCCACCTCTGTCTAGAACACCCAGAGAGGGGCTGGAGGCGTGGCTCAGGGCTGGGGGCGTGGCTCAGGGTGGAGCCTGCCTAGGATCCTCAGTGAGGGGCTGGGGGCGTGGCTCAGGGTGGAGCCTGCCTAGGATCCCCAGTGAGGGGCTGGGGGCGTGGCTCAGGGTGGAGCCCTGCCTAGGATCCTCAGTGAGGGGCTGGGGGCGTGGCTCAGGGTGGAGCCTGCCTAGGATCCTCAGTGAGGGGCTGGGGGCGTGGCTCAGGGTGGAGCCTGCCTAGGGGCCTCCAGTGAGGGGGCTGGGGGCGTGGCTCAGGGTGGAGCCTGCCTAGGATCCTCAGTGAGG
>PVIH01021719.1:0-28986 GCA_004025045.1 Sigmodon hispidus | reverse complement strand
TGACTTGCTACTAGGTCTTATTCACCAAAGTGCTGTTCCCACCAAAGGAACCGCTCTGTCATTCAATGAGTGATGACCATGGAGACAATTTACTTTCTTACCAAATAACAGAGTCAAATTCTGACCCTGCTCCCCTTTTGGTAAGGAACATTTATGATCATGTGGAAATAAGGCTTTAGAATTCCATGCATAATCCTGCTATTTTCTTCAGATATATAATCTGTGGATTTTAGAGCCAGTTTGTAGAACTAGACCAGTTAGAGTAACACACTGCTGTTAAGACAGAGAGGTGGGAGGAATGTACTCACATCCTGGGTGGCTGTGGAGATGCTGCTGGTCAGTAGAGCACACCCAGGTGCTGTGCCAGTTGCAACTTTTGTTTTTAAAATGATCTTGTTTATCAAGATAGACATCTATGGGCTGGAGAAATGGCTCAGTAGTTAAGAGGGCTTGATGTTCTTAGAAGACCAGAGTTCAGTACTCACACAGGGCAGGTCACAACTACCTGGAGCTCCCAGCCCCAAGAGATCTGACATATTGGGATGTCCACAGGTATGTTTACACACAAATACATTCCCATATAGAGACACACACTAGTGAAGGAAAATCTAAACCAGACATTTACTGCTTAGTTTTTAGTTCCTATCACATTTGCGTACCCTCTCTCTTGAGACAGGATTTTATGTAGCCCAGGCTAGTCTTAAATTTATCATGTAGTTGAGGATGTCTCTTTTAGAGTCCTAATCCTTCTGCTTCTACCTCTCAAGTGCTGGGCTTTCAGGTGGTGTGTGTGTGTGTGTGTGTGTGTGTGTGTGTGTGTGTGTGTTTATATGTAACCTCTTTAATTTTTATGTTTTTTGTTTTGTATTGTTGAGACAGGGTCTCACTATGTAGCTCAGACTAGCTTTATTGTAGTGACCCTACTGCTTCTATTCCCTGAGTACTAGGAATTTAGATCTGTGCCATCATGCCTGACATACATTTTATGTTTTAAAACAGTTTTATTCTGAACACAACCATGGCTCTTTGATTCTATATGGCATTTTCCTTTTGTGAAAGTGTAAATTTATTGGTCACTTTTATTTCCAGGCGGTCCATGCGTTTTGAAGGCTTACATTAAGAAAGAAATGAATAGCAAAATAAGTTAAGCAAATAATCAAAGGACTTTTTTTTTTTTTTTAACCTGAGGATAATTTAATTGGGATTTAAGAGAAAATCAATAGAGAGGTAAGCAGTAAATATTGACAGACAGACGCTGCAGGAGGAGAGAGACAGATAAAAGAAGGGGAAAAGCCATTTTGAGTTGGCGGCCAGGGAAGCAGGCAGGTGCAGCTCTGTAAATCTAGTGAGAAGCTACTTTTTCCGAGGTATCCTGGAAGAGCTTGAGAATGCTGGAGTCAGTGGGCAGAATTAAGATTTTGGCCGGAGGGGCTGGAGAGATGGCTCAGCGGTTAAGAGCACCGTCTGCTCTTCCAGAGGATCCGGGTTTGATTCCCAGCACCCACATGGCAGCTAACAACTGTCTGTAGTTCCAGTTCCAGGCAAACACCAAGGCAAATAAATAAATAAATAAAGTTTTTTTTTTAAAAAAAAAAAAAAAAAAAAAAAAGATTTTGGCCGGAATGTGAAATAAGGTCTAAGGAAGGGAAAAGAAAACACTGTTAGAACCCAGGAAATGAGCAGGTTTAGCCATGAGTTTTAGAAGCAACTGCACTAGGAAGTGGCTTCTGTCATACCCTAGTTCATTTTTCATTCGGGGGACAATTCCTCCCATTTCCTTAGGAACAGATATTTTTAAAAAGGAAAATTGAGTTCTTCTCTTCAACATTCTAAATTTTAGTTGTAAAGAACAAATCTATTCACCATATAAAAACAAATGCTCAAATCATTAAATATAAGACATTTTCTAGTATAGACTTGTTTATATCAAGGAATAGTGCCTTGATGATAAATGTGGTTTACAAAATACTAATAGTTAAACTCAGTTTTTGGCCAGATAAACCAAATAAGTTTCCTTGATCTTTTCACCTCCCCAAAGTTACTAAATTCAGTCAAATTGGTCTTGTTGTTCAATTTTCAATATTTTCAACTCTAAAGTATGCTCATATGTTTAATCTTTAACTTTATGAACATAAAAAAATACATTAGGCAGAAAAATACTAATCCCTGATGATATTTTAAAACCCTTACACATTAGGAGACAAATCTACTTATCTACCAGTAGTGAGCTCCTAAAATCTCCTTTCTCAAGTGATTTCCTTTCTGGATGGGTGTTTTCATCACTACATTGATAGACAAAGACGTTAAAACTCACCCCAGTGTGTAGGTGTGGTCGTGGGTTAGTTGCTTGCTTGCTGTTGGCCTTGATTCTGCCAGATGTCTTTGAAGGGCCAAGTAGGAGGCAGTGTTTGCTTTACACAGCACATTTAGTTGTCTCTTGTTTCTGATCTTAACACACTAATGGCATCCCTTTGACTTACATAGTATCATAAAAAAGTTAACTAATCAAGAAAAAGTATTGCTATTCATTTTCTAGAGCTACAGTAAGAAAGTGCCACAAACTGGGTACCTTTGATCAACAGAAATGTGTTCCCTTGCAGTTCTCAGAAGTCAGAGATCAAGGGATTGGCAAAAGCCAGAGTTTTTCTAGAAGCTCATTCTGTTTTTTTCCCTTGGCTTCTGATAACCCCATATGAAGGTTTGTTGCACATTGTTTTTCCTGTTCTGGTGGCTGCAGATGTTTTTAGGCTGTTAGTTGTATCATTCCAGCCACATGAGTTTCTTCTCCCTTTGTGTCTTCTTTTCTTCATTTTCTGTGCATGTCTGTTTTGATATTTCCTTTTTATGACATTAATCATATTGAATTTGGTTCATTCCTGATAACGTTTTAATAACATAGTTTAGTTTTCAAAACATGCTTTCCAAATAACTTGTAGTTCCATGCTTTAGGAATTCAATGCATTTTTATTCAGGTGATAAATTCAGCCTAGGATGATAATAAATTTCACAAACTTTTTTTTAGCAATAACTTCCTCCTTTGTATTTTTTTTTTACTTTAAAATATGTTAAGGATTATTTTTAGAATTAAAAACCACAACCACAAAATTGGCATGATGAGGCATACATTCAGTCCTAGTCCTCAGAAGGCTAGCCCTGCTCACAGAACTGGGCATGGTGGCATATGTCTGCAATCTGACATAAGAGGTCAGCTCCACCCACTACAAACAACCTTCACAGCAGTTTTATTTTTTTTAAATGATCTTCTCATAACTTGCTACAAACATTCAGTTCAGTTTTTCACATTATAAAATGGAGCTACTATTGTCCTCATAAAATAGGTGAAGAGAATGACAGTAAATAAAAAATGTACATTCTTCGATCAATGTTATTCTGTTCTCAGTTTAGAACGGGTGTGCTCTGACTTGGGTCCACAGCGAAGCTTTAGGTTCAGGTAGTGTGTTCTGTAGGCGCATGTTTTCATGAAATTGGCCAAAGGAGGTCGCTACAGGTTGAGTATTACTGTCCTTTAAAATTTCATGTTTAATCTAGTGTCCATTGCACTGGTATTAGGTGGAACCTTTGGAAATGGTCAGATCAGAATGATGAGTAGTGTTCTTCCAAAAGACTGTAGGAAGTCTTTAGGCCCTTTTGCTATTTCACCATCTAGGGATGTAGCAACAGGTGCTATATATGGGGCACAGTGAGGGTTTACCAGACTTGTAATCTGCCAGGAGCTTGGATTCCACAGCCACTGGAACTAAGAAGTACATTTCTTTTTCTCTCCTTTCTTTCTATCTTCCTTTCCTTCTCTCTTTCTCTCTCTCTCTCTTTCTTTCTTTCTTTCTGTTTCATTCTTTGTTATTTCTTTTTCTTTTTTTTCTCTCTCTCCATCCCTCTCCCCCTTTCTTTCTTCTTTCTCTCTCTCTTCTACTCTTTCTCTCCTTTTTTGAGTCAGGGTATCGCCCTGTCTGTCTTGAACTCACTCTATAGACCAGACTAGCTTCAGACTCAGAGATTCGCCTGCCTCTGTCTCCCAAGTGCTGGGATTAAAGATGTGTGTCATCATAGCCCAGCCCAGCTCATTTGTAACATTTCTAACACTGCCCAATATAAGATATTTTCTTAAAGTGGCCTCAAAGGACTAAGGCCAATCATACTGTCTTTTCCCCTCATTGTCTTCTCCTTGTAGTGGTGAAGTGATGGTGGCACTAGAGAGGAGAAGACAGAGACTGATATGGCTGGGCAGAGACAGGACTGCCCCCCAACCCCCACTTAGTCTGAGATTCATAGAGGTAAGAAGTCTCTAAGTGACTGGTGCTCTGCTTCACTGATCTTTCACCTTTCACCCTTCATATCTGACTTTGGATTTTTATTGATAAGACTAATTAGGATTTGACCTTGAATCAAGCATGGAGACACTTATCACCTGTCATCTTAGTGCTGAGGAGACAGAGGTGAGGAGTCCCTTGGCTGGCCAGCATACCTCAATCAATGAACTATAGATTTAGTAGGAAACTCTGCCTCAAAAACATAGGTAGAACAATTGAACAAGACATGGAGCATGACCTTTGTCCTCTACATGCATACATGCACATACATATCCCTACATTTGCATACACCTGCACAAACACAAAAATAAAATAAATAATGAGAGTCTTATTTTTGAAAAGGTTTACTCTTCTTACTGGGGAGACCAGCATGCCAAGCGGTACTGAAAATCCTAAGCAAGTTAAAATTAACTCAGCACGAAATGCCAATGATTATAATGGCATGAAAGCAGAGGGGGATCAGTGTGTGGTGACACCTCAAACTGGCTTCTACCAGTGGCTCGAGTCTTGTCTGTGAAGCTTTATGCCTGTGCTTTCCTGATTAGGATCCACTAGGCTGCATGGGTTATGGTTTCCAGCAGCCCCTGTGTGATGGGCAGCAGCTGCTGAAGGTGAATTATGGCTGAGAACCAAGCAGCTGTTCTCAGTGACCCCTAAGCAAGCAGCCAGCCAGCCATATGACAGAAGAAAATTGACAGGCAAATGCAGTAATGGCAGCAGACAGACAATTAGGTGAGCAGCCATTTGAATGCTCTCCTGGATAAAAAAGGAAGAGGTGGACAAAGGACTCTCAGACTGAGGTCTTCCACAGTCAATCTGGCATAGTTTCTTTGTTCATTTAAGCTTATGTGTGAGAAATACTGCCTACCTTTGGTATGAGTCCTTGGCAGGTAGTAAGATCACATTGCTTTCCCTGTTACATCAGGCTGTGATCTTGTGTAGCTGCTTTGGCAGGGGTTAACCTTCGTGTTGTATTTGAGATGTGCAATCAGTCATTTATAACAGGGCTGTAATGTTTTGTGTGTGTTCTTCATGATGTGGTTATTTCACCAAGGTCTCAGTGTAAGTCTACATTTCTGTAGCCCACTCTTGGCTTCATTTGGGACTTGTCTAGAAATGTCAGTATACCTAATGATTTGAATGGCAGTGTTTATTCTGGAAGAAAGTTATCTTTGGCGTCATGAGAATCATGGAGCTGTCACTAGACATAAGAGATAGGAACTGAGGGAGTAGCATGCTGAAAGATGGTGAATGACTTCCTGAAGTTCTTTGGGGCTTGGTGGTAGTGGCTGAATGGTAGGGCAGTAGAGAAAAGATGGGGGCACAGGATAGGAAGAGCTGTGTGGACTTAGTCTAGGAATGATGGGAGACATGGGAAGATCCTTCAGGGCAGAGATGAGCAGGAGATAGCCAAAGAGAAGACAACATTATCTTCTCCCTTGGGACAATGAGGAGATTCCTTCTTTACAAGGCTCTTTGTCATTTTGTGGGTTTTGAGCAATGAACCGTGTTGTATTCTAGGTTCCCTCGGATGAAGTACATGAGAGCTGGAGGCAATTGAGAATCTCTGTCTCTGGGGTCTGCTCTTGTTTTGGGGAGAAATTAGTTTAGCTTTTAAGAAGTCCAGCAGGAGAACCTTAGGGGATGACTCACAGATCATTCTGCAGAGCCTGACTGCCCTCAGCAAGGCTAATCCTGGAGTCACTCAGGAAGGAATCTGTTTTTATAACTGTGTTTCTACTTTACATAGGTTATTTTCTGATGGTGATCATAGGATTTACTTTGTGTCTTTCCACTACCTGGGAAACACTTATTTCTGTCTATTCCTGTGCTAAACAACCCGGGCAAACAAAAATCCTTATGACAAAATCCTTTCGTGACTGTAAATGCTATGTAATCTATATTATTATATTTATAATTGATAATACGTAGGGCCATAGCATTTGATTTTCCTTTTGCTCGGAGAACTGATTTCAGCGCCTTTGTGTTTATAATTTTTGCCTAGGCTTATGTAGACCTAGATAGTTAAAAATGAAAAACTACCCAGTCAATTCCTTTATCTTGAAAATATGTTCCACCTGCTTAAGGAGACAATTTAGAGCTGAATTAAGACACAGGGTATTTAACTCTTTCCCTAATGTGTACTGGCATCTGCCTCTTGATCACACTTGTTCATTAACTTCATGATGGTTTTGGAATCTAATTTTGTCCTAGCTGGAATTTGTGCATTACTTGTGTAAAGCTAAGCATGCCCACACAGGGCTCACCCACTAATAAGGGGAACTACATGCTCTGCAGAGGACATTCATCATGCTCTCTGTTTGTGAAATCCTATTGCCTGGCCATCAAATTGCATCTATTACCTGCAGAAATGCTTTTAGGGTGCTAATGAATAACAGAAATAGATTTCCACTTCTCAAAAAAAGGAGCTTCAGTGTTTCTGAGACTAATTAAAGTACCTGGAGGAGTAAATGGGTCACTGCCTAGCCGTCTCTATACACCACTGGTTTGGAATAGGGAAAGCTGTTTAAACCTCACTGTGGAGCTTTTAATTATGTCTGGGTAACTATGCAGATATACACCTTGTGAACTAATGTTTTAAATCTTATTATAAAGATTTTTAAAAGGTTAATAACATATTTTCATTCTCTTGACCTCTTAGAAAATGATAGCATTGCTGAGAGTGGATACCAGTCCTTTCTCAGGTCCTCATGACATATGTTTCATATGCATAGTCCATTACAGGGGCATCCCCTGGATGAAAATATGTTCTTGTAGTGGGTTTTCTTTCTTTCAGTTTTTTTGTGTGTATGTATATGCTCAGTTTTGTGTGGGTACACATGTATGTATATGTGTATGTAGCTTAAAGTTTTTCTGTCCCATCTGGGGCTGTGGGACAAAATCTCTCCCACCCACAGTTCCATTATCTGCTTATAAAAATTTTTTTCAGAGGCATATATTATTACAAAGTGTTTGGCCTATGGCTCGGGCTCATTACCAACTAGCTCTGAAAGCTTAACTCAACCCATTTCTGTGGCTTTACCTATGTTCTATTACATCTTTCTTTCTGGGCTACAGCCTTCAGAGTCTCCCTGACTCCACCCTTCTTCATCTTTATCTCTGCTTGGATTTCCCGCCTGCCTCTAAGCTGCCTTGCCATAGGCCAAAACAGCTTTATTAACACACGGTAATAAAGTATGTTCACAGCATTCAGAAAGACATCCCACACCATGTATGTGTATGTCTATCTGAGTAAACATGCATTTGTGTGTTAGAGGTCGTGAGCAAGGAGGATGGGAGAGTGCACCTTAAGGCATCATTTTTCTATTAGTGAATGCTTTACTTCATCTGCGTTAACACCCCTGTACTTTAAGTTGTGCATTATGGGTGACAAGCAGATCCTAAGGGTCTTGTGTCAATGGAAAACTTTTGGGCTAAGAGAGAAGAGACACATCATCTGTATCCCATATTTTGCTTTGAAGAAATCATGGTAAACCTAAAAATTATGTATAGATTGCACTGTGTTTTATAATAGGTACTTCATGTTGAATTCTAGACCCTGGTGGTGGAATTGGCATGTATGAGCAAGGATTATTTCAGCTGCAAAATGTAGAGAACAAGTACAGCAGGCATACTAGGACCAAGGTTGTTCCATGGCACCTCAGCATAGATGTTGATGATACTGAGGAAGGAGGAAGATCCAGGACTATCAAGAAATGGGCATCACTCATCTCTGTGTTCTTCCAGTGTCTGTTTATTCTTGTTCCTCTTTTTGAAGAATACTTTATTTGTGTCCATTTTCCTTTTCTGTAGGCAGAGACAACCAATTCATACCTTAATGACCTCTCATATTTATAACCACCGAAGAGTTGGATTTTCTCTTAATTCCAATTTTGAAGGATTAAGGACTAGTATATCTTGGTCACATGTTTTCCTCTGATCTCTTCAGATTCATGGGATGAGAGACTGGCTACCATTTGATGAAATATATGGTGAGAAAGTATAAAGAAGGAACGTGGAGCACAGAGTCCTGGCTAGTCTCTCCTTTGTGGTGGTTTGAATGAGAATTGTCCCCAAAGGCTCATAGGTTACCATGTTTGGTCCTCACTATAGTGGAACTGTTTGGGAAGGATTAGCAGGTGGGCTTTGAAGTTTCAAAAGCCTTTGCTATGCCAGTCTTACTTTCTGTCTGCCTATAATCTTTGGATCAAATGTGAGCTCTCAGCTACCACTCCAGAGCCATGCTGGCCCACTTGCTTGCCACCATGATGATGATGAACTAATAATTCTCTGTAACTGCAAATAAGTCTCCAATTAAATGCTTTCTTTTAAAAGTTGTCCTGGTCATGGTGTCTTTTCACAGCAACAGAACAGTAACTATGATACCCATTGCCACTATTTTCGTTCAGGGTGACTGGAGGAGATGGCTCAGAAGTTAAGAGGATCTGGGTTTGACTCCAGGACCCACATGACATCTCACAATCATTTACAACTCCAGTTTCAAGGAGCTGGTGCTCTCTTCTGGCTGCCCAGGGAAAGGCATACACGACATTCACGGAAATACATGCAGACAAAACATACATACACAAAATAATAAAGCATTAACTTAAAACACTATTTTCAATCAGGTTCACACCCTGATGTTGACATAGTAGCACAAATTCTCCCATTGCTAGTGGCCTACCAAACTCTGCCTATAGAAAACAATTTCCTGGATAATATTCTAGATCATTTTCTGTCAAAGTCAGTGTTCAGGTGCTGTACAATTAATATATATTTCAGTTTCAGGTAGCTATTGATCTGACATGGGTCTCATGGAGCTAAGTTTGGGCCTACAAGAACTGTACAAGTTCTCCTGGAGGCTCGTTTGTGCGTGAGTTTGTACATGTGAATGTGTGTGAGCATGTGTATGAATGTGTATTGTGTGTGTTTGTATGTGTGTGCATGTGTATGTGCACGTAAGTGTATGTGAGCATGTGTGTGTAAGTGAATGTGTGTGAGCATGTGAGTTTATGTGTATATGTGTTTATATGTATGCATGTGAGTGTCTGAGCATGTGTATTTATGTGTATGTGTGTGTAAGAATGTGTGTGTGTGTGTGTATGTATGTATGTGTGTGTGATCTTTCCTCTGGATTTTGCCAGTGTCTTAGAGGGCACTTTATTTCCTGGATTCCAGAAAAGCCAGCAGCCTTGTATTATCTTTGGTTATGCTTTTTAGTATATCTTTTACTGACTCCCTTGTGTTTCTTTTCTGCCTCTCTCTTTCTGTTATTAGGATGCTCATGCACTGAGCTCATCTGAGTAGTCTAGAGCATTTTTTTTTTCATGTTGACACCAGTTTTACTTCCACCTGCCACTTGAGTGCCTCCTTTCTCTATGGGGAAATTATCTGCAGGTTCTGAGACTTAGAACAAAATACACTTGGAAAATCACTCTCCTATGGCAGGTACCTATTGTTACCAGCAACCTGCTTCTGAAAATGTCCTGTGGGACTGAGAAAGATGTAAGCTTACAGGACTTAAGCTTAAATTTCTTGTTTTTTTCTATCCAAAGTCCTAAAAAAGGATAGAAAAGAACAAGAAATTTTAAGTCGGATAATCTTATAAAAAACTTAATTCATTGGGGGAGTTGGAAGCTTCCTCCCTGCTGACCAGCCTTCACAGTTCTGGTAGCTGGTATATAAGCAGGTGGGAGAGAAATTTCAAAGGGCTCTTTCTCAGCTTTGGAGCATGTATGCTGCCCTATTTACTGGGCAAGAGGTGTTTACTAACACAGTAGTGGTATTACTGTAACCAATTGATTTCTGATTGCATCTGAGTGTTCTATTCTACAGGAAGAAGTTCATACCTAGTACAGTGGGCCTGGTCCAAAGCCCACTACTAGGTACTAAGTGTGAACCTACTAATATTGTTTGGCTAAATAATGAAAACATTGTCAAACTGCCCCCTAAATATTTATGAGTATGTCCATAGACTAAGGCTGCCCTCTGTTTTACCTGGAATAATGTTCTAATTCCCCCAAACTGATTATTTATCTCCTGAAGGGTGTCAATTTGAATGTCAAAATCCTGGTAAAATTATTGTAACATCCATACCTATGTCTATGAGTCTTTCAATGATAACATCATTTATTCATATTTTTAATTTTGGTCTTTATTTATAGATGTTTGCCAAAATATTCACTTTATTTATTTTTTTCTGAATCTTTTGTTCTCTTTTCTATGGTTGCTCTATTGTACAGAGCAGTATTGTTTTTTAGAATAGGCTTTAGGTTCTTTAATTGCTCTGGGAAGGCATTTCCTCCAGGATGACAGGATAAGACTGAACTGAATTTTATAAGAGGGCTTACAAAAGCCCCCTCCAGGTGTTTCCTGAAGGCAAAAAGTTACCTTATCTGTTCTTTGATGATCTGCTCTCATTGGTTTAATGCCTACCTTTGCCACACCTTCTACATACTTTAGAAGGGAGCTGCATTTTGTTGAGGTTATTTTAAGCAAAAGCATTGTTTCTGGGAACACCTTGTTTACAGTCCCTTTTCAGGTGGCCTTACTTTCTACAGTTATAATATTTGATATATTGATTTTTCTTTAAACCTCTAGAAATAACCTATCTTACCAATTATCATAATAGTTGTAAGATTCTGTATTAAATGAATCCTGGATCCAATCTTCCAAGGGTTCTGATTTTGCCTTTAATGGTCTAATTATTCTTTTGCATTGTGAGCATTTTCAAAAGCCAGAGATTTCAATTATTACTCATCTAGTTTTTGAAGCTTGTACCATTCTATTTACCACTGAAGTCAATATTTGTAAAAAAAATCTGTAAAGGTATTTTGGCCCTTGGATCACTTTTGCTAAAAATTCAATTTTCTTTTCTACTTTTTCTATTCTATCCCAAGCATTCAAGGCTATCGTTCAGTATAAATCCAGGGTGTGGTCATTATATAAAGATTGCTTGTTTTTATTAGCATAATTTTCCTCCTCAAGAAGTTGGTTTTGGGATATTTCTATTCCTCTAGTTCTACAAAATTGCTCTATAATTTTAGCTTCATGCTTCCACTTGGTCCCCCACAGTAATTGAAGTCTAGCTTCCAAGACTGCTGTAACCATATCTGTCTAGTCTTTAGGAATAATTCTATGACAAGTTGAGCAGGAATTTGACATTTGCCTTATAAATGGTGAGTGCATGGCATATATAACTATTGCTTTTTTGAATTTCTTTTTTTATTTTTGAATAAAGTCTCATTTTTTATCCATGTATCCTTTTGTTCAAACTCCCTTCCTCCTCCTCCTTCCTGGTCACTCTTTCTTCTCCTCATCTCTTCATCTTCTCCCCATCTTGAATTTCTTTAATCTAACATTTGCACAGGAGCCCAATTAGCTCTTGTATGGTTTCTATCATTTGATAATTCCTGTAAGGTTGCCATACATATTAATATTGGCTGTTTGAAAGCCTAGGCTGTTTCTCTGTAACCTTATAAGACAATGTTGAAATTGATTCTTCTTTAAATTTCTTTGTCTGGGTCTGAATATCTCTGTAATCTGTTTTAGCAAAGTTTTCTAATATTTGTATTTTGCCACTCATATCAACCAACTTGTCATTCATATCAGCCAACTTGACAGTCATAGAAACCAATTTTTAAAGGGCTAAAACAAGAATAATCAAACAAATATTTATAATAGCCATTATGTTAATCTCATCTACATTAACTATCCTGTTTTTAATTTTTTTATACCATCTAGTGTTTTATCAAACAGAGACCAAATACCTTTGATCATAATACTGTTTCCCATTTTTAATGTGGGAAAATACTCTCTTTGCCTTAAAGTAATTCCCCTTCTTATGAAATCCCAATTGACTCACCAAATTTGCTGACAATGACAATTCAGATGACTGAGAAGTAGGGCAGCTACATAGTGTGGTATCAGCCCATGAGAAGGTCCAGGATAAAAAAAAACAAACAAACCATAAACCACCAAGAATGGTGTCTGAAAGAAGCTGCTGTCTGAAAAACTCACCCAGGTGATCGTGGGGGGGAAAATGTGTGTCAGAAACTGCTTAACAGGCAATGCTGGCTAAAGGCTTTGCCCTCAGATCAACTCTTCACTTCAGCTGCATGATCTACAGCCAGATGCTTTTTCATGTTGTGGGTTTTCTTCTCTGTAAGATGGTGTCCAGTTGCAACGCAAGGTAGCTGTGAGATTCCAATCAGATGAAGCAGGTGATTTTCCTGGCACACCATAGTTGGTCCAGGTTTACTGGCTTTCCTTTCCTCTCCTCTTTCTATGCTGCTTTCACTCACCAAACCTGAGGAGACTTTCTGCTTCTGCTGACCTAGTGGGATGAGTGTTTTCAAGATCAGTGCTTTGAAGTGTTTCCTAGGAAGGAATCATAGTGCTACAGACTGCAT
The DNA here is from genome assembly GCA_004025045.1 of Sigmodon hispidus. Taxonomy (NCBI): domain Eukaryota; kingdom Metazoa; phylum Chordata; class Mammalia; order Rodentia; family Cricetidae; genus Sigmodon; species Sigmodon hispidus. The sequence goes on along the minus strand of PVIH01021719.1, from coordinate 16,247 downwards.
GTATGCATTGTCCACAGATTAATTGGATTAAATCCTAACCCCCAAAGCATTGTGTTACAGGATGGGGCCTTTGGATGGTGATAAGACATGAGAACTCAGTCCTTATGGATGGGATTGTGTCCTTATAAAAGAGATCCCAGAGAGTCCCTTTCTCTCTTATGCCATAGTAGCATCTTCTCCAGGCAAAGAAATAGCCTTTAATGATACAGAGTCTGTAACCATCTCGAGCTTGGCTTTCCTGCCTCCATAACTATAAAAGATGTTTCTTTTGATTATAAGACACCTGGTCTACGGTGATGAGTTATAGCATCTTATGGGACAGAGACAAGGGCTAGAGAGGTGACAAACACAGATAATAGTTGGGAGGGAGGAGGGGAAATGATGGGCATTTTTCACCTTTCATACTGGGCAGCCTGAGTGGCGTCACAGGCAAGCGTCAAGATAGGCCTCCTTTGCTCGAGTGAATAGAGACCAAGAAACTGCAGCTTTTACAATAGTTTAGAAATGTTCCCATTGTACCTTCTTTTATGACTCTCAAAGTTGCTATTAACGAACCACCTTGTTCACATGCTAATATGAGCAACACTAAGTGAGCTATGCTTCTGAGTCATAGAACAGCTTGGAGAGCAGCCCCACCTTGTGGAAAAATCTGAAATATTTCAGTGATCTGTCTCAGACTTAAAGAGCTTTGATAAAATACATTTGAAATTCAATATTATAGCTTGTTTTGGAAGACACTGATGTTTGAGTTTTGTATGATCAGATGTTGTCTATGTTATGTATCAAGTTATGTATGTATATAGGACAGTATAATTTATGTAAAATTTATGAACAGTATTTTTTCATAGATGAGATGAAGCTGTTTCAGGGGGTAAGAAATCTTTGTAATCTCATCAGTACCTTAAAGGAAAATATCCACATGCCCAGTTCTGGCACAGAGAATTGCCTTAAACTCTAGTGCATTTCTGTGGGTCAGTGTTACGATAAATGAGGACAAGGAGTGCTCATGATTACTTAGACTTGAATAAACATTCCCATTATGACAGAGACTTTAGACCAAGGATAAAGCAATGTAACAGGCATGGACTCATGAGAAGGCATTGTTTTATTAATGGAGTAGGATACTTGAAGATCTGCTCATTATCATATGTATTGATGGGATTTTTTTTTTAAAAAATTTGATTCATATTCCAAAAACCTACACACCCCACAAATCTAACCTATATTGCTAACATTTCAAAGTATTAAAATCTTCATAATTCTTTTTCTTTTTCTTCCTCTTCTTTTTCCTTCTGCTCTCAGCTCTGGGCTTACATATCTGCACCACTATACCTGACTTTTAGGTGAGTGCTGGGGATACAAACTCAACACACCATGTTTGTGTGGCAGGCACTTCATAGATTGACCCATCTTGAGCCCCAAGATGCTTACTGTTTCCTAAGCTATCAGAACATGATTTGTCATTGTTCCTTGGAGCAATGGAAACAAAATTATAAATATGTTAATTAGTTTGACTGAATGGTGGTTTTGTGAGTGTCAGTTCAAACTCATTAAATTATTGTATTAAATATGTATCATTTAAAAATACCAATTATACTTCAATGAGTATATTAATAAAAGAGAAAACAATAAAATTTAAAAACCTTATTATTTGCACCTGTTGGAACCTGATTTGAACTTAAATAGTAAACATATAAATAGGTTCTGTGACCAGGATTGGTCTGTGCTGCTTGTCCCTAGACACTCCTTAGCAGACAGGACTAGGGTTTGGCTGTGAGGGGCTCCTCCAGCTGCACCTAAAAGAGGGAGAATCACATGGCCACCTTGCCTCCAACTGTATCAGCAGAGAAGGACTGAGGACTTGAAATTCAGACCTCTGCCCAGAGCATAGTCAGAGATAGAGCAGACCCCTTGCTCAGAGGTGACAGGAGATACACAAGCCCTCTTGCCACAACTGACTAAGAGCCACCTAATCATGAACCACTGAAGCCATGGGCAGATGCCAGTGTAAAAATACATATAATAATATAGAGAACAACAAGGCAACTCCAGAAGAAACTGGTGGTTCTACAACTACAAGACCTGAACAGAGCAATGAAGAGGAAGCAGAAGGAAGCAACATCAAAAACACCTTTTTGAAGATCATTGAAGCCCTCAAAAAAGATATGAAAAATTCCCTTAAAGAAATAGAAGAAAATACAAACAAAAAATTGGAAGAGATGAACAAATCCTTGAAAGAAAACCAAGACAAGGTAAACCAAAAAATGAAAGAAACATTCCAGGAACTAAAAACTGAAATAGAAGCAATTACAAAGGCACAAAATGAGGCAAAGATGGAAATAGAAAATCTGAAGAAAAAAGCTAGAACTACAGATACAAACATAACCAACAGAATCCAAGAGATGGAAGAGAGAATCTCTGAAGTGGAAGACTCAGTAGCTCAAATAGATATATCTGTCAAAGAAAATACTAAAACCAAAAAAGCCATAACACAAAATGTTCAGGAAATCTGGGACACCATTCTTAAGACCTAACTTGAGAATAATAGGAATAGAAGAAGGAGAAGAATACCAGCTCAAAGGCACAGATAATGTATTCAATAAAATCATAGAAGAAAACTTTCCTAACTTGAAGAAGGAAATGCCTATAAAGATACAAGAAGCTTACAGAACACCAAATAGATATGACCCCCCCAAAAGTCAGCGTGCCACATAATAATCAAGTCACAAAATATAGAGAACAAAGAAAAAATTTTAAGAGCTGCAGAAGAAAAGGGCCAACTTACTTATAAAAGCAAACCCATCAAACTAACACCTGACTATTCAATGGAAATGATGAAAGCTAGAAGGGCTTGATCAGAAGTTATACAGACACTAAAAGAGCATGCCTACCAAACTAGAACACTATACCCTGCAAAATTATCAATCACCATAGATGGACAAAGTCAGACTGAAATAATACCTATCTACCAATCCAGCCCTCCAGAAAGCTTTAGAGGGAAAACTCCAACCTAAGGATCCCAGATCCACCCATGAAACCACAAACAATCAATAATCCCACAGAAGAATAGCCCAGAGAAAGGAAATACAAACAAGTTACTACCAAAATAGCAGAAAATATAAATCAGTGGTCACTAATATCTCTTAATATCAATGGACCCAACTCACCTATAAAAAGACACACACTAACAAGATGGATACAACAACAGAAGCCATCCTTCTGCTGCCTACAAGAAACACACCTCAACCACAAAGACAGACACAGGCTCATAGTAAAGGGTTTGGAAAAGATTTTCCAGTCAAATGATCCTAAGAAACAAGCTGGGGTTGCCATCGTAATATCTAACAAAGTAGACATTAAGCTAAAAGCAATTTAAAGGGACCAAGTTGCTCATTACTTATTCATCACAGGAAAAATTGGTAAAGAGGAGATTTCAATCCTGAATATTTATGCCCGAAATATAAGGGCACCTATCTATGTAAAAGAAACACTGATAAAGCTCAAATCCCACATCAATTCTCACACCCTAATAGTGGGAGACTTCAACACCCCACTTTCACCCCTGGATAGGTCAACCAGACAGAGACTCAACAGAGAAATAAGGAGCCTGACAGAGGTTTTGATGCAAATGGATTTAATAGATAACTACAGAAGCTTCCACCCAAATGCAAAGGAATATACATATTTCTCAGCTCCTCATGAAACTTTCTCTAAAATTGACTACATAATTGGTCATAAAGCAAATATCAACAGAAATATGGAATGGAAATAATCCCTTGTATCATATTGGACTACCAGGGCCTAAAGTTAGAGTTCAACAACATCAAAAATCACAGAAAAGCTACCAACTCATGAAAACTAAACATCACTCAGCTGAACCACCTCTGGGTCAAGGAAGAAATTAAGAAAGAAATCAGAGTCTTCCTAGAATTTAATGAAAATGAATCCACAATGTATCTAAACTTGTGGGACACAATGAAAGCAGCCTTAAGAGGAAAATTCATAGCACTAGATGCCTATATGAAAAACCTAGAGAAATCCCACACTAGAGAACTAACAGCTCAGCTGAAAGCCTTAGAATAATTAGAAGCAAACTCACCTAGAAGGAGCAGATGGCAGGAAATAATCAGACTTAGAGCTGAAATCAATGCAATTGAAACAAAAAGAACAATACAAAGAATCAATGAGCCAAAGAGTTGGTTCTTTGAGAAAGTCAACAAGATAGATAAGCCCTTATTCAAACTAATCAAAAAGCAGAGAGAGAGTATCCAAATCAACAAAATCAGAAATGAAAAGGGGACATAACAACAGACCCCCAGAAAATCCAGAGAATTATCAGATCATACTTTAAAAAATCTATATTCCACAAAAATGAAAAACCTAGAAGAAATGGACAGCTTTCTGGACAGGTACCATTTACCAAAATTAAATGAAGAACAGATTAATTACCTAAACAGGCCTATAACCCTTAAGGAAATTGAAGCTGTCATTAAAAGCCTCCCCAAAAATAAAAGCCCAGGTCCAGATGGTTTCAGTGCAGAATTCTACCAGACATTCAAAGAAGAATTACTACCATTACTCCTCAAACTATTTCACACAGTAGAAACTGAAGAAATATTGCCAAATTCCTTTTATGAGGCCACAATTACCATAAATCCCAAGCCACTCAAAGACACAACAAAGAAGGAGAATTACAGATCAATTTCCCTAATGAATATTGGTGCTAAAATTCTCAACAAAATTTTGGCAAACCATATAAAACAATTATATAAAAAATATCATCCACCACAACCAAGTAGGCTTCATCCCAGAAATGCAGGACTGGTTTAACATACGAAAAATTGTAAATGTTATCCATCATATAAACAAACTAAAGGAACAAAACCACATGATCATATCCTTAGATGCTGAAAAATCCTTTGACAAAATCCAACACTCCTTTATGATAAAAGTCTTGGAGAGATCAGGAATACAGGGACAATATCTCAATATAATAAAGAAGCCGACAGCCAGCATCAAACTTAATGGAGAAAAATCAAAGCAATCCTACTAAAATCAGGAACTAGACACGGACGTCCTCTTTCCCCTTATCTATTCAATATAGTTCTCAAAGTTTTAGCTAAAGCAATAAGAGAATGAAAGGAGATTAAGGGGATACATATTGGAAAAGAAGAAGTGAAACTATCTCTATTTGCAGGTGATATGATTGTCTATATATAAGTGACCCACAAAATTCTTCCAAGAAACTTCTACGGCTGATAAACACTTTCAGCAATGTAGCAGGACACAAGATTAACTCAAAGAAATTAGTAGCCCTTCTATACACTAAAGATAAAATGGCTGAAAAAGAAATAAGGAAAACATCACCCTTTATAATAGCTGCAAATAATATTAAAAACCTTGGAGTAACTATAACCAAAGAAGTAACAGACCTATTTGATAAAAATTTTAAATCACTGAAGAAAGAAATTGAAGAGAATATCAGAAAATGGAAAGATCTCCCATGTTCCTGGATAGGTAGGATCAACGTAGTCAAAATGGCAATTCTACCAAAAGCAATCTACAGATTCAATGCATTACCCATCAAAATCCCAACACAATATTTTTTGGACCTTGAAAGAACAATACTCAAGTTCATTTGGAATAACAGGAAAGTCAGGATTGCTAAAATAATTTTGCTCAACAAAAGAGCCTCAGGAGGCATCCCCATCCCTGACTTCAAGTTATACTATAGAGCTACAGTAATAAAAACAGCCTGGTACTGGCATAAAAACAGACTTTTGGACCAATGGAATAGAATTGAGGATCCAGACATTAACCCAAAAACCTATGAACACCTGATCTTCGACAAAGAGGCCCAAAATATTCAATGGAAAAAAGATAGTCTTTAACAAATGGTGTTGGCTAACTGGATGGCAGTGTATAGAAAAATGCAAATAGATCCAAGCCTGCCACCCTGCACAAAACTCAAATCCAAGTGGATCAAAGACCTCAACATCAACCCAGCCACTTTAAACTTGATAGAAAAGAAAGTGGGAAATACACTTCTATGAATTGGCACTGGCAACCACTTCCTAAATATAACAACAGTGGCACAGACACTAAGACCAACAATCAATAAGTGGGACCTCCTGAAAATGAGAAGTTTCTGTATAAGGCCAAGGACACAATCAATAAGACAAAACGCCAGCCTACAGAATGGGAAAAGATTTTCACCAACCCTACAAGTGATAGAAGATTGATCTCTAAGATATATAAAGAACTCAAGAATCTAGAGACCAAAATCTTGAATAACCCAGTTGAAAAATGGGGTTCAGAACTAAAAAGGGAATTCTCAGCAGAAGAATTAGGAATGGCAGAAAGGCACTTGGAAAAGTGTTCGTCATCTTTAGCCATCAGAGAAATGCAAATCAAAACAATTTTGAAATACCACCTGACACCTGTCAGATTGGCTAAGATAAAAGACACAGATGACAGCCTATGCTGGAGAGGATGTGGAGCAAGGGAGCACTCCTCCATTGTTGGTGGGAGTGTAAGCTTGTTCATCTTCTCTGGAATGCAGTGTGGCGGTTTCTCAGAAAACTGAGAATCAATCTCCCCAAGGATCCAGCAATACCACTACTGGGCATATACCTTAAAGACATACAGTCGCACTCCAAACTATGTTCATAGCAGCATTATTTGTAATAGCAAGAACCCGGAAACAACCTAGATGTCCCTCAGTTGAAGAATGGATTAACAATCTGTGGTACATCTACACAATGGAGTACTACTCAGCAGTAAGAAAAAATGATATCCTAAAATTTGCAGGCAAATGGATGGATTTGAAGAATATCCTACTGAGTGAGGTATCACAGACTCAGAAAGATAAGCAGGGGATGTACTCACTCATTAGTGGACTCTAAACAAACAAACAAACAAACAAACAAGAAAAAAGCAAAGCATGCCCAAGCTGCAAACCACAACCACTGAATAGCTTGGGATCAGCAACACCCTGGACTAACTAACACCTTGGATCCCACTCCTCCTAGAGGAACACCTGACTCAGTCTCAATGTTGGGGGGGGGGAGAGAAAACTGGATTTGCCAGGTGTGGAGGCTGAATTGAGCAATATTGGGACTTTGGGACCTTGGGACCTCCTGCCCATGCTGGGGTGGGGGTGTGTGATGGGGAGTTGTGGAGAAGAGAGAATGACCAGATGTGGTGGGAGGGGTAAGGGACCTTGAATAAGGATATACAAGGATAGAAAATGTGACCTCTTTATTCATAATAAATAAAAAAATAAGCAAGTTTGGCCTATAAAAAAACATATAAGTAAAAGGATACCAATGCCTTTAAAGTTAAAGTGCTGAAATCTATTCAGGGGAACAATCAAGGTCCTGGGTTGTATTAAGAGGAAACTGCATTGGACACTGAGAATGACAGACCATTTCTGAATTGAAGATGTTGTTAGTCACTCTGAGTGACCAGGGATAGCCTTCCAGAACTGTGCTACCTGCCACTTCCTGGCCCTGGGTGTCCCTTGGCCTTCCCTCTTACGGCTCTCTTACATGCAACTCATTCAAGATCTAAGATGCCTTGTGCTCATAGCTTCCAGCTCTTTAAGAACATGTAGTGATTTACAGGAAATACTAAGTTGTGCTCAAAATACATGCACAGTGTCTGGTGTGATATAGATGCATCAAAACAGGAACAGGGTTACATAAGAAATGCGCAGATGTTCAGTAGAATTCCCCCTTAGGCATCACCTTTACAGAGAAAAATGCCACACAACTACTTATTTTTCAGAGTGAGCATGATTGTGGACCACCCCCTAATTACTAACCATTAATTAAACAGAAAGCTGTAATCACAGCCTAACATTCATAGAAGAGGATGTAAATTGTTTTGGGGTTACAAGTATAGACAATTTACTTGCCTATGCTATCTACTACAGGGAATGTCTCTTGGCCATGCTCCATTGAAAGGAGAAACTGTTAGAACGAGAAGTAGACATAATGCTGCTTCATGATTAATTCCCACCATATAACACTAATGTAGAACATGGGATCCCATGTGACTTTTGTGCTTTGAAATACACTAAAATTTTCTGTGTTCTAATGACTGGTTTTGTTACTCACCTCTGCCAATCTAAAGAAGTTAGAACATTTTGGAGAATGTGAAGTTTAACATTTTTTAATTAAGACATTTTGTTAGCAGATTCTTTTCTTATTGTTCTGTTGATGTTGCCTGTATTTCTGTTTCTTTTTAAAAAATTTTTTGACACAACCTTTAAGCATATAGTTATTTTATACTCATTGTTTTAGTTTGGGATTCTATTGCTGTAATAAAACACTATGATCAAACTCGGGCAGCAAAAGATTTATTTTACCTCACAACACTCGGGCCAAACTTCACCATGGAGGAAAGTTAAGTCAGGAATCTGAAGGCAAGAACTGAAGCAGAGGCCATGGAGGAACATTGCTTGTTTCTCGTGGCTTGCTCAGTCTGCATTCTTACTACTCCTGGACTGCCTGCCCAGGGACCACAGGGCACACAGTAGACTGGGCTCTCCTACATCAACTGCTGACTATGACAATATCCCTCCTACAGGCTGTCTACAGGCCAATCTTATGAAAACATCTTTCTCAAATGTGAGTCTCTCTTCTTAGATATTTATTACTCATGCTAAGTTTATAATAAACTAGCTATGACATACTATATATAAAAATAAAAGGCTAGCATGGTTCCATGACGCTGGCGTCTATGTTCATGTCTATGGTTCATGTCTATACCAAAGGCCATGTAGATGTCCATGACTGTGCTGTGGCCTGAAGCAATGTCAATGCTAAGTCAATGTTCTTGGGCTGTGTTCACTAGAAACAGAGTGAAGGCCCGTGATTTGTGCTCTCATTGACTGTGAGGAGCAAGGAAGCTACTTTTGCTGTGATATTGATGATGACAGATGATGCACAGTTGAGAGGCAGAAGCAAGGAAGGCCCCTGGGACAACCCCTACCTCAACCCTCAGCTCTTCTCCCCCGCCAAAGTAACGGCCTAGACAGGAAATCACCAAAGAGAATGCTTAAATGGTGATAGTTGGGTGATTTGGGCAATTTGTGGAGCCCCTTGCTGGAGGATCAGGATTTACCCCTAGTGCATGATTTGGCTTATTCTCTCTGAGGAGTGGATGGTGGCTGGGGTGCAGGGAAGGAAGGAGGAGCAGAGGAGGGGAGGGGGAACTATAGTTGGTATGTAAAATGAAAAATATATTTAATAAAACACGGTTTTTAAAAAAAGTGTGACAGAAGCCAGAGAGTAGCTCTCAATAATTGATGGTTTTTGACCGAGGTATGGGAGGGAAGGACTTAGGATGAGCCACTAAGAATTGACCACGCTCCAGGGATAATACAAAGTAGACTTTTTTTTCTTAAATCTTTTTTAAACTTTTTACTTCTTTTGAGAGGGGGAGGTCACAAGGAGGTGGAATGGACATAGAAATAGTCAAGGAATTGTGACTGGGGAGCATAATATGAAACTCCCAGCAAATCAATAAAAATAATATATGGGAAAAAATAAAAGGCTGTCTTATTCCAACATTTTGTAGGAGCAGGAAGTGCATGACACCATTTGGTTTTTACTCCTCATAAGGGTCGCAGAAACTATAACAGAAGTTTAGTTAATAAAAGAGAGGATAGTAAATTTATTTAGTACAAGTTTGATTTAGTACAAGTTTGAACCTTCAGAAGTAATGACCTAAAGATTCGGTTTTCTGTTTTAGAAGGCTGAGGAGAAAACTAAGTTAAATGCCTTGTTACCAGGAGGATCTGAGTTTAAACCCCAGCATCCATGTAAAATAAAAAAAGCTGGCCATGGCAGTGCACATTTGCAATTCCACTGCTGGTGAGTTGGAGGCAGAAGGAGCCTGTTCGGTGAGATAGTGGTTCAGCCAGAGACTCTGATACAAAAGATGTGGATGGTGTTACATCGGCAGACTCTTGAAATGGTCCACTGGCCTGCACTTGTGTGTGCCTGCTTATGCATGCTCACTCATATATATATGCACCCACACATCATGTACATGCATCCACACATGCATAAAACAATTTTCTAGTTTTGTGCTTAGGGTTGATTAAAAAAGGGTGGGGAGAGGGTGGAAATATGATTGGACAAAAATGGTCTGAGCTAATGTAATAGCCTACGGGAGTCCCAATCCTGCCTGGTGCAATATCTCCTCTTCCTGGGTACGTGGCAAAACCTTTTGGAATGAGGCTCTCATGACTTATTAGACAAGAGCAGGTCAAAACCTTCTTTATGGTTAGTGACTAGATAGGGAGGCAGGGAAATGTTAAAGTCATAAGTCTAGTTTTTATGGCTGGCTTTGGGGAAAGAATGGACCCACATTTTATGACTTGCTCAAGAGCAAGAGGAAGAAGAACTCTGCTTTGATTGGTTAGCTCCAGGGAGATGAAGGAGCAAGAGACAGACAGGCAGAGAAGGGCAGAGAAACCTTGACTCGAAGGTGGCTTCCAAGCCTGCCGAGAGCCCCCTAGTTCAGTTCTCAGTGGCTCATGTTAGGGCGGATCAGGTCCTGATACCCAGTCTGCTTAAGACTATTGTCTTTAGCTCTTGTTCGTATGAGAGAATTGAAGTAGCTGTTCACTTTCTGGATGTGTATTGCATTTCTACATTAAAAAAAAATCAAGTCAATAGAAAGAAAATCAACAGCAGAAAAACTGGAAGAAACATAAACAGGCAATTCACAGCAGCACAAAGAAAACAAACTGTATAACAAAATGTCCAATAAATATTTAAAAAATGCAAGCTTAGCTGTTGTCAAGGGTTTGCAGATTAAATTTGTAGGGGGACAATGGTGATGTACTGTCTCTCTCATCTGCCATTTTGCAAAGATAAACTCAAATCTCATTAAAATTATGCTCATGGTAGCCAGTACATAATTTTTAATAAATGGTTTTTCTAGTAATATACTGAAATAAATAAGCAGAGGCCTATGGAAGGATTTTTATTATAGTGTTATTTACAATGGTGAAAAATAAGAACCAATATAAAGGTAAAATTAATAGTATTGGCTAAGTAAATTTAGGCCATTGCAATCTATGGCCATTAATTTACATCTGGTAAATATTTGGTGACAAAAATGTTTTCATACTAAGTAAGGTAAAAATAGATATGTGTGTGTGTTTATAAACATAATTCAGTTTTATTCAGTTCCTTATTTATCTGTTTATTTTTGCTGAGGATCTGACCCAGGGTCTGGGGCATAGTAAGCAGGTGTCCTTCTGATCCACACCTTCAGGTCTGTCTTTTCTTTTTTTTTTTCCCTTAAAAATGTTTATTGTTAATAGTAATTTTCCATTTCTTCATTTTTATATAATAGAAATATATAGGTAGATGTCAGAAAATATGCAAATTATGATTTAAATGAAAACAATCAGCATTTTAAAAATGTATAGTTAGTCAGACTTCATAAGACAGTAAGAATAGATACAACTAGTAGCTGCTTATGAAAACATTAGAAACAAAACTGTCATACTTTCCGAAATCAGCTGTTCTACTTACTCTACCCAGACAGCAGTGTTCAGTGAAAAAGAACAAAAGGCTTGGAGGAAGGATTTTTTAATCAATTACAAGTAATTTCAATTAATTACAAGTTGAAGAGAGTAAACTTAGCTCAAGAAATGCCCTTTTGTATTCTAGTAGCCATAGAAATAAAACAGAGTTCAGTTCCACATTCCTGGCAGGGCCTTGCCCAGTTCTAGGAGAGAATGAGCTGGACACCTGGATGATCCAGGTGGGGTCCAGGACTAAAAGGAGTCTTCCATTTTAGAGAACTATGCTAAACTAATCTTTCTCAGAGCCCTGAGAAAGATTCCCTCACCCAGTTCCCAGAGACCATAGCTAGAAACTGCTGTTCACAGAGGGGCAGCATGACCTAAGTTCCAGCTGCAGAATCCATAGCATCCTGGCCCTGCTAACTGACCACTAAATGCTCTAGTTAAAATACACCATCGTTCCTGAGCCATCTGCATGTTCTAGGGTTGATGGTGGGCTTCCCCCCTCTATAGGAGACATTCCGGGGCACAGAACCAGGACAGCTTGACCATACCCCAAGGACGAGCTATGGGACCCTGCACAAAACTAGCCCAAACATGCCAGGAAGAAATAATAATAATAAAAATGATTTTCACCTTGGTACTAACCAATCAAAAACCTGACCTGTAGTTACTGGGCACCCCCACCCTAGTCTGGAAAGCCCCTAGCACGAGCCAATTAGCTAATGACTCGTACCATTATCCTCACCTGAATCAAGTGATTCACGAGCTAGCTAAACTCTATTCAATAAACCTTGCTTTTGCATTCCGCTACCTCCTTGTCTCTGGTGGTCTCACCAGGGTCGAGACTTTGGGCATAACAAAGTAATAACCTATTGGGATAATAATTTGTTTTCTTCCCTGTGTAGCCCTGGCTGTCCTGGAACTCACTCTGTAGACTGGGCTGGCCTTGAAGTCAGAGATGCACATGCCTCTGGCTCCCAGGTGCTGGGATTAAAGGCATGCACCACCTGGCTTAGGACAATATTGTTTAGGGATAAAGAGTGTAGACTGCAAAGATAGTCACATCAACTGGCAAGGGCAGTACAAAATGAGTTCTGGCCCAGTGAGGTCACAGGTGCACAATGCCATAAGGTGTTTCTTTAGAACCTCAAGGCTCTTGGGAGTGGGAGATTGTCCTGAGTATCTGAGCAGCTTTCCCAGTGCTTGACTTTACTGCAAGTCAGAACAGCTTATTATTGAAATGTACTGCCAGATCATTGAGGAAAATGATCAGACTGAAAACATGTAGCATAAATATGCTGAGAAACATTATTCCTAGTCCATGAGTTGATTCTCAAATTGAGAAATATTCTTATAAAATTAGTCTTATAAAATACTAAACACCTGGGGCTAGAGATGGCTCAGAGGTTAAGAGCACTGACTGAACTCAGAGGTCCTGAGTTCAATTCCCAGCAACCACATGGTGGCTCACAATCATCCATAATGACATCTGGTGCTCTCTTCTGTATATTGTATACATAATAAATAAATAAATAAATATTAAAACAAACAAACAAACAAAATACTAAACACCTAAAAAAATAAAAAAAATAGACAATACAGAAAAGTACAAAGCCATGATTTACATTCAGCCATCCCTATTGTGTGCTTCTTTCCTCTAACAAATCCTATTTACAAAGAACGTGTATACTGTGATTCAGAAGACACATATCAAATGTGAGTGAACTGTTACAGGTGGTTTTCATAAAAAGACTACATCATTTACAACATTTCTCATTGCTATTAAAAAAAAAAAAAACCAAACAACAACAACAAAAAACTAGGCAGGGATGTGCCACTGGCGTGAAAGAGCACGTGACTACTGTAAGCCAAGAAACATTTCACTTGAGTTTCCACAAGATCCTCCTTCCAACTGCAGATCTGGGGGCAAAGGGTGGGGGACGGGGTCCCCAGAGCGAGGAAGTGTGCTCAGTTCTGCCAATTTCCAGGACTGGCAAATTCAGAGAAGACTCAGTAGAGAAGAAGGGAGTGGTGCTGGACTCTCCCTCTGGATGGAACATGCCAGTAGACGCTCTCTACTTTTCAGATTAGTTACTCTTATCTGAGTTGGACCTAGAAAGGTTGTTGGTGGCTCCCGCTGCAAACGACTCACAGTTGCTGCATTTCAGGCCTTTGAGATGCTCCACTTTTATATTCCGAAGCTTTAACACTTATTCATTATCTTCTGAATCAGAAAGTTCTGTGTTTTCTCCCTTCGAATGGATTCCACAAAGGTGTCCAGTCCCTTGGGGTTTTCATGTAAGCAGTCTAACAACTTCCCAGCTCTTTTCCTACTTGAAGTTCGGAAAGAAATTTCTTCTGTGTCTTCTCTACTAAGTATTTTTTTTTTTTTTTTTTTTGCTCTATGATTTTCTCACACAGGAAAAACACGTAAATTTTCTAAAGCATCCTTCTTCACTTCAGTCAGGTCCTCATCTGTTAGGGATGGCGCAGGAGCCTCCAAGGCCGGGATGGCGTGCTTCCAGCTCGAAGCTGGGCTGAAGGCTCCAGTCTCCCCGAATCAGGCTGTAGCTTTGGGAATCAGGAACAGATCCGGGGGAACAATCAACTCCTGGAATGCAGAAGTAGAGATCTCAGCGCCCCACCCTTTTCCTTCTTCTAAGGAGCATTTCACACAGATCGTAAGCCTATGTGTGCACTGATGCTCAGAGTGTGTTGAAAACTTATTGTGATAATAACCTCTCCAATAAGTTCATACTATTCTTAAAGTTAAAAACTACCCTTTATTTCAAAAGTAGTATTAAAATTGTTGAAAGGAGGTAAAAAAAATCACAAAAGAGAGCGCTATATATATTTTTTTAAAAATTTAATTAATGTACATTAGGCTTTGCCTACATGTATGCCTGTTTGATGGTGTCAAATCCCGTGGAAGTGGAGTTACAGACAGTTGTGAGCTGCCATGTGGGCGCTGGGAATTGAACTCTGGTCCTTTGGAAGAACAGTCACTGTTCTTAACCTCTGAAAATAACCAATTCAAAGTTATTAAACACTGGGATTGCTGTGGATGTATTTGACATGTTGATATTTTTCAAATTTTTGCTTATATGTGTGGACGTTTTGCAGGAATGTTCGTGCATGGAACACATGTAATACCACAAAGGCCAGAAGACGGTGTGGGATCCCCAGGGACTGTGGTGTGAGCCTCCATTCAGGTGTTGGGAATTGAACCTTGGTCTCCTGGAAGAACAGCCAGTGCTCTTAACAGCTGAGCTATTTCTTGTGTCTCGTTTCTTAGAGACTGATAGCACCGTTTTGCTTCTTTAACTCATTGTCTTCTATGCAAGTAAATGTATTTTACTTTATATAATTATTGTTTATCTTAGCTTTATTTGGTAACATGGGAAAAGTCCTAAACTGGGAATTTTTGAAAGGAGATAGGGTCTTCCTACAGAGTGTAGGTTGCAGTCTCAAGCTTCACATTTTTGACGATGGAGATTTACAGGCTTGCCCTAACACGCCAGGCAGAAGAATGAGTTGCCAGGCTTAGAGCCATCAAACAGGAAACTTTGGCGTCTCTTTCATTATGCTACCTCCTGCTGGGCCATCTCTTCTGTAGACAAAAAGGTTAATATAAACCAAGGTAGCCCCCAGTGCCCCCCAGAGCTGCCCAGGTCCATTTCCTCCGCTCTGCCCGTGTTTTCGGTGTTATTGTCCTTTTAGCCGCTGGGGGGCAGCTCAGCTACACGAGTGGTGCTGCTGTGCTGAATGTATTTTCCTCGAAAGGAATGAAGAAAAGAACACAACGTGTAGTATCTCCGGATTAATCTCATTTTATTAACCTCTGAACATAAGATTTTATAAGCCATGAGATTGAAAGGCTGTAACTCTTGTAACTGGAATTCTAAAGATTTCTTCTTAAAAGAAGAAAGCCTGACAAACTGTCTGCAGGTACAGGGCTCTTTTCATGTGTTTATAGATCCATTATTAATAACAGAACTTTCTCAATATAACATTCCTGTACCACAAACATGCGACAATTCTCTGCAAGAAACCTCTGAAACTCAGGCTGGTAGTTCTGAGCAAGGGTGAGGAGTTGATGCTCATTTCATTGAAATTCACTTTTATGTGCAACTCAATTAATAAATCGCTAGCTTTCATTCCTAATCTATCTGATAAAAAGAAAGAATAACAACTCTTGTCTCTTAAGGCAAAAAATAAAAAAAGATACGGTGGTGATCTCATGCTACAAGAGAGTAAGAAGATAGAATCCGAAGTTTACAGCCTTTGTTTGACAATTGGGGCCACAACGGGAAAGGTGGACTTGAAGGAGGGGCTGGGACTGGCCTCTTCCATTGCTTATCATTTTCCTCTACTATATACCTGCGCATCTCTGCCAGTATTTATTTTATCCCAAGGTATCAGAAAGGAAAACGAGACAAATGAAAACCATAGCAATACAAGAGACACTGTCACAGGGATTGAAAAAAAACAGAGATTATTATTTACCAAAAGAAATATCATCTTGACTTATTATACACAATGCAGATCATTTAAAAAATTATCATTCAGTGTTTATTTAATGAGCACTTAGAATGTACCAGATGCTGTGTTAATGACAGCATTTAAAGCCACTTTTTTTTTTTTTTTTTTTTTTTTTTTTTTTTTTTTTTTTTTTTTTTTTTTTTTTTTTTAT
>PVIH01021718.1:0-28987 GCA_004025045.1 Sigmodon hispidus | reverse complement strand
GACCCTGCGTCATGTCAGGCGAGAGTCTGCAACCAATCAGAAGGGGAGACGTAAGAGGCTAGGGCTTGGCAGTATAAAAGCCGGCTCCTGGCAAGGGGTCGGGGTCTTCTTCCCATTTTGTAAAGAATAAACTTGCTGCAGAAGGATCCAAACTGCGTACTGCGTTCTTCTTCGCAGGCGAAGACAGGGCGCGGGACAGATTTTTAAACTTAGCTTGACAAAAATAGACTCAGAACAGACTTCTCAGAAAAATAAAAGAGACAAGGCTATGCATCAAAGGATAGAAAGGACTAAAATCTGACACTTGACACTGGAACAAGACATTTATTATATGAACATGATGGAAGATGTTGAAGATAAGTTGAATTCTGAAAATTTTGTACCTGTGTACAGTGTATCCTAATCATATCTACCTCTGGCTTCCTCTCTCTGAATTTCTCTATTCCCTCCAAGCATATTCTGTTCCCAAACTGATGTCAAACATAGAAAAAAAACATTAATGTGCCCCACTTAATCCAATCAGTTTAGCCCCAATTTGCTGAGTATGGAACCATTCTCTGGGGTATGAATAACCTTCTAATAACTACTTTCCACAATAGGAAATTGACACAGACAACCATCAGGTGCTAAGAACTCCTCAACTAGGGCTGTGGCCCTTTGAGCTTCTCCTCATGCATAATAAAATTTTAATTGTCCTCATCTTGTACAAGTCTTGGAGTGGTAACCATAGCAGTTGTGTGCAAAAAGTATGTCATCTCCATAGCACAGCATTTCACAGACTTACTCCCATCTGTTTGTGTCTTACATTCTTTTAACATTTTTACAGGAACACATCCTCAGCACTTAAGGTTCAGGGAGAATAGCAGAAGACAGTGTGAAGATATTATCAGAGTTGGAGTAGCAGGAGAACTGCTGTGAAAATTTATCTCTTAGAAATGAGAGGGAATCTTCACTCATGACTTCAACAATATGGCTGCTGAAAACAAGACCTGAATAAGCACCCCATCAATAAACATAATAGTATGGAAGGGGAACAATCTCACAGGGCACCATCCCTAAACAAAGAACTACAGGTGTGATATGAGGAAGAAACAGACTTTTCCAAGGATGTTGCCTTCTAATCATTTAGCCAATGCCAAATGAAATCATGTATATACAAGTAACACTAAATAGGTGAAACAACCTATATTTATACATTTAGGGGTGTGTGTGTGTGTGATTAATAATAACAAAGAAAATAGGCCATGATTTTGAGATGGATAAAAGTATTGGATGGAGGAAATGGGAAGAGAAAATGTTGAAATTATATTCAAATTTTAATAAACATATTAGGAATAAGTGAAAAAGTTCCAAAAGACCATAAACAATAGGACACTGTTGATCTAAAAGAAAGGTCCTAGAAAATGAGAGTGTGGTGAAACATGGCCTCCTTTCTTTTTTTATTTATTATGAATAAAGTTTTATCCATGCATCCTCTTGTTCAAACTCCCCTCCCACCCTTCCCAGTCAATCTCTCTTCTCCTCATCTCCTTATCTTTTCCCCAGCAAATGCAGGGGGTCCCAAGGTCCCAAGGTGGCTTAGTGCAACATCCACTTCCACCAGATCTGCTTTCTTTATCCCAACATCAAGACTGGGTCAGGTATTCTTCTGGAGAGAATGGGCTTTAGGTGCTTCAGATTCCAAGCTGTTCAGTGGTTGTGGTTTGCAGCTTGGGTATGCTTTGCTTTTTGTTTCAAGTCTACTAATGAGTGAGTATATCCCCTGCTTATCTTCCTGGGATTGTGATACCTCACTCAGGAGGATATTTTCCATATCTACCCATTTGTCTGTAAATTTTAGAATATCATTTTTTCTTACTGCTTAGTAGTATTCCATTGTGGAGATGTACCACAGTTTGTTAATCCATTCCTCAGTTGAGGAGCATTTACGTTGTTTCCAGGTTCTTGCTATTACGAATAATGCTTCTATGATTATAGTTGAGCTAAAACTTTCGGGGTGCCAATGTATGTCTTTAGGGTATATGTCTAAAAGTGGTATTGCTGGATCCTTGGCAAGATTGATTCCCAGTTATCTGAGAAACCGACATGGCCTCTTTCTGCCATTGTGAATATAACTTTATAGAAATGCAAAGCACACAAATGTCCATGGGCTGCCTATGGATCATCATTTCCCATGGCAAAACACTTGAGTATTTACAGAAATGATCTTAACAGGCACAACTCCAAATCAATCATTCTCTGACCCTCTACAGATTATATTACTGACTCTTAGGTTGTCATCTTATGCATGGATCTGGAAATTGGATGGAGAACTTTGACAGCACTTATTTTTTACTGTGATCCCTACTTATTTTTGCTTGGTGAGCTTTTTATTTGAGTTTTGGGAAGACTAATTATATAGAAACCTACAGGCTGACTTAGGAAGACAGAGACAGGGACAACAATGTAAATAAATAAATTCAACCACTGATGACAGAATTAAATCCATACTGGTCTCTAAAGAACACAGCTGAATAGCTAGTGTATTTTATTCTCCAAGAAATGTAGTAGAAGACACAAAGATTACATTGACTAACAGCATTAGTACATAAAGAACACAAGGCAAATGAGCAGCCAAAGTAACAGATTCTATGATTATGATTCCAAAAAGAATGAGGTCATGTTGCCATGGGAAAGATCTGAGCCAGCTTTTTAGTGAAAACCCTTGAAAAAAAAGCAGAAAGACTGTAAAGTTTCCACAGTCATGAATTAGAAGATGTAAAATGGATCTTGAGAAAATCTGAAGCAGAGCCTGTACTTGTGACTATAAGCATTTTTGTTCCTGTCTTCAGGGAAGTTTCTCAATATTGTAGGAGCTCCTGGGCCACAGCCAGAGTCCACTTATACATTGCCTGATTTTTCTTAGACCTGCAACAAATTTTCCCATGGGTATTTTTTTTTGTGGAAAAAATCGTGAGAAATTCTAATAACCAAGAGTAAAGAGATGACAGAAGACTTGTTCTTTGGGACCAGCTCATCTTGGTTACCCCATTCAGCAACTTACTGACTAAATTGAATCACAAATTCATTGGGGAATGTGTTTGATGTACATAGAAAATTGAAAATGTATTTCCACTACATTAAGAAAATGGTCATTTTCAAAATGAATATCTTTATGAGAAGCAATAAGAATTAGATAAGGATGGAGAGCCAATGCCTGTAATATTTAGATGGCCATGATATTAAGGATGATTAATTATCATTCTAAAATATCACAGGCCATGCTTGCCTCATGTGTTCTCCGGCATTGACCCCTTATGTACCCACTATGCTTCTCTACAGCTGAAGTGAGTTTTTAAATGGGCATCGCAAAGACTAGTTCTATTGAGCATGTGTGCCTGTCTGTGATAAACGGGCCAACACAGACAACATTCCTTGCCTGTTGCTTTCTGTCACTGTATAAAAGAAAGATCATGGGAACGAGCACCAGACAGACCTGAATTAAAAGCCTTGTAATTCACATTTGTCTGGCTCGTTTCTCTGCAGTATTGTAGTAGCTGTTTCAGTGGAGACTGGAAAGACCTAAATGAGAAAATGAATACATTAAAGAGACAAAACAGTGTAGTGTCTAGCATGCAGCAATAGGCTGAAAAATATTTGTCTCCACCCTCCTTGTTCACAGAAATTGAATTCCTTTTAGAAGCAGTAACAGCAAAGGCATAGGACAAAGGGGAGGATGTTTTCTCTCCTCTAATGGTTCAGTGTTTGTCATGGCAGGAAAGAGCAGCATCCTTGCGCGTGATCCCTTTGAAGATCAGCAGAGACAAAGGGACGAAGCAATATAAAGTGCATGTCCTGTGCAGAGATAATGAATGTCAACTGCCAACAATTGTTAATGCCGGTACATCAAGGGACAGGCTTATTGAATGCCTCTTATAGGAGCCAGTATCTCCATAAATGCTCAATGCTCACAGCTACCTTATGAGACAGATGCTATTAGAAATAAAGAAAAAGAACACTTGCTTTGGTTGCATCAACAGCCAATAGTCACATCAGCCCAAAGAAATGTGGCCTTAGAAAATAAATGTTATTGTGATCCAATATGTCACACAAATCAGTCCTTCATTCTAAATATGGTGCTACCCAAAACTATACCAATTATTTTAGTACAGTAAGTTTACACCCGTACTAAACAGTTTTATTATAACTATGAAGATGTTTATGTATTTATGTGCTTATATAATCAAAGATTTTGCTAATCATTGGTTGTTTTTGTTTTATAAAAAGAATAAATGAAATTCTCCAACTAGCTAAAACCCACAGGACTAAGACCAGCAGGTGGCAAGTAACTGTGCTTGGAAGATATATTGAGCAAATTTTGTACTTTTTTTCTGAAAAAAAAAAGAGAGGTTTCATAAACCAAATCTACAAAGGAATCAGAAAATGTTATGAGCAACTGCATCAACCTTGGATGAATTGGTGCACTTTGGGGAATTCCAGCAAAAACAGAAGAAACACTCTGTGATCTTCATTGTGCAATCACTGAAAGAAGCAGGTGGTGTAATTCCCCAAAGATGACTTCATAGCTCCAGGAGGGTCCACAATTCTCAGGGTTTCTCAGAGAAATGTCACACTATGCCCAGCTATTGCCCAAACTCTCTGATGACTAAGGATAGCTTTAGTCCAAATATCATTCTCTGCTTCTCCTTGCCTTTCTTTACTTTCCAAGAAAAAAAAAATCTGAACTTTCTGAACTACAAATAAAGCATTTCAAAAAATAATCATAATGAATTATTCTTTTAAGAAATGATGAATGACTCTACTCAATGTTTCTAGCTAGTGAAGTCTTATCAGGGTGAGGACACTTTGCAGGCTGTGGCACTACCTACATCAGGCAGGAAAAAAATATTCCCAAGTCAGTGTGAAGCAAACACTTGGAAGAAGCATAGGAGTTGGAAGAAGCTTGGTAGATAATGGAGTATCCAGAGGTTCAAAACTTTTTTTTTATAGTGAGAGCAACTTTATTGTCTCTGTGAGCTTTTTTCAAATACATATATGTCCAAACAAATGATGTAGAACAAAGTAAGACATATACCTTTTACTATCAAAAGCAAAAGTGCTATTTATGCTTTAAAATATTGCACTCCAAGATGCAGACTTCTAATGTGTGCTTGCAGTCTTACAAACTAGACATTTTCTTCTTTTTAAAACATCTTTTCATCTTGAATAATTCAATTCATAAGTTTCTACACAAACAATGGGAACTCATTGATTCTCTGCAGAATGGAAAACTGTGTCTAGATTATGAACAAAGAATATAATTTTCACTTGCTAATTCTGAGGTTGATTGGCCTAATCCTTCTGCTCTAAAGACACTGAGTCTTTCATGCTGTCCATGCAATGACTGTGTGAATGTGTTCCCTCTAAAGCTCATACATTGCCAGTGTATGATACTAATATCTGGGTGATTTAAAGGATATTTGATTATTACAGCTCATCGTCATTGAGAGGAAATAAGATTGCTGTAATAAGAAGACCATTCCCTATCACAGAAATAGTTATGAGGTACCATCCTTGAAGGATAAGCACTCTATAGCTGCCAAAACTCCCAGGGGCTTTACCTTGGAGCTCGCCGTCCTACCGAAACTACAAACAAGTCTGTTCTTCATAAATTTCCCAACCTATAGTATTATCTTAAAGTAGCAGCACAAAATAGACAACAGTCATTCTTATAGTAACCCATGGCATCAAGTCTCATTAATGTACTCACTTAAAATATAAGAATCAGACTCTGGTGAAGCACTTTGCTCAGTCGTAAGTCCCTGTATTATAAAGCCACAAATCAAGACAGAATGAGGGCCACTGAGTGGTAGTACTTCCTTTAAAAAGTACAGGAATATGAAGCCAAAGAGGAAAATTCAGCTTAAAATCACAGGTCAAATCAACTTTATATCACAAATATCTCTCTCTCTCTCTCTCTCTCTCTCTCTCTCTCTCTCTCTCTCTCTCTCTCCCCTTTCTTCCATCCCTGCCTCCCCCACTTTGCATTTTCTTTTTTATTTTCTAATGTGTTCCTTTGTGAATATGTTGACTGATATAAAGCCCAGTGCTGAGAGTTCTGTCCTTTAAAATATATTTTTTTTGTCAATTTCTTTTACTTTAGTCAACATATTCTACTGGAAAGAACTGATTATCACTTTCCCAAACCCTTGTCCAATTTTGATGTAGAAAAAAGAGTGACTCGATAAAGATAAAAGAAAGAACAAAAGGGTTGCAAAACCTCAGAGAAACAGTAATTATAGGAGAAGAAAATGTTCAGCCAAATCACACCTAACTGTGATCCACCATACATATTAACCCCAACCAAAATAGCAGCAATCAAAACTCTCCACCAGCTCGAGACAAGAGCAGATGACAGATGACGCACTGCAGAACAAAAATCACGAGAATCCCAATTATCTCTGATTATGTATGCACAGTAGGAAGTTTGCAATACTTCAGACAAAGTGTTGCATGGCAACCAAAAAAAATTTTTTTTTGTTAGGTTACTAAATTAGAATCTTCAGGAAATTCTACTTCTGCAAAAGTTTCAGTTAAAAATACAAAATATTAGCCACCTGGAAAGAGTAATTTTGTAAGGTTACTACAAAAAGATATTTATTGGCCATAAAGATATTAAGATATTACTTGATAGATTTCTCCGTTATTTACATGTGAAGGATACAGCTGCCATATACCTTATTATTTCTTTCCACTGCACAGGAGCATGCCCTCTTAAAGCCTATCAGCAAGCATTCATCACATTTAACTATTATTTGGATGGTAGTTATAGAACACACACAGCATCTCTGTCATGCTATTCTTCAAATGGTCCTACTGAGGAAGATCTGGATTTCACCTGGTACAGCCTGAGGCATGGTTCTGATGTGTGACCTTCTACACATTGTCTATACCATTTTTAAACAGATATGTCCTGAACTCACATCTCCTCTCTGCCACAGCCACTTCTGATATCTCCTATTATGCATGTTCTCTCTTAGAAGAAAGACTGACTTTTCTGGTCTAAGTTTTGCCTCTGTTTGTCTCATGTCATAGGGGAAAATGTGAGAGAAATATGTTTCATGTTAAGTATTCTTCATGTTCTGTGTCCAGGATCCAGGTGTTTTAGTTTCCAGAAAATAATTTATTATTATTCAGCATAAACTGAAACTTTAATATCCAAGCTGGTTGTCTCCACCTTAGTACAAGTTCTTACTAGGAATGTGACCATTAATTCCTTCAGTTTTGTAAATGGTTCTGGCCTGGACTTCCCGGGCCTACCCTCAAGGTTTAGCCCTGCAGACCTGCAGTTTCGCAGTCCCACAGAGTCACAGAATCACACAAACCCTTCTATTATTTTTACACTGATTGACCTAGGGCCCTGGCATATAATTTGTTAACTCGTTCATCTCAGCTCAACCCATCTTGTTCAGCACCGCAGCTCGATACCTTTTCTCATTGCAACATTTCAGCTTCTTTCCTCTGTGTCTACTGCTGTTTCTTCTTCGTCTTTGGAGGCTCTCTCTGGAGACACTCTGTCATCTGTCTGGTGTCTGTCTCTGCTTTGAGACGTTCCTGAGTTTTCTTAGCCTAGTAGCTCTGCCAACACTTCCTATTTGCCTTTGGCCAATCAGCTTTTATTAAGCCCATAGGCAGGACAAATATTTACATTACCAACATAATCTCACTACAATTCAGTAGTCCCACATCATGCCTATTAGTTTTTTCATGATAATATTAGAGAAATGTTTACACAACGTTTATCTGTTATAAAGACTTAATGACTTGCTATACATATGGACACAAAGGGAAGTTTCCTCACAATATTTATGACATGAGTTCTGATTATACTATAAAGTAAGGACAAAATCTGGCAGACAAAAAAGAATAAAAATAATGGAGACTCACATGGTTGAAAAAGTGGGGTGAGAATTATTAAGAGTGAAGACCAGAGATTGTGAATGGCTTTTATATTACAAACTATATAGCCACACTAATGTTAGAAATCATACTATGCACTAACATTTATCTTTCTGTTATCTGGTTACTGAAAGCTAGAGTAAGGGTTCAATTGAAACACTGTGTAAGGTCTACACTGACTGTGTAATAGTGTGTTGGAAGGGCAAAAATAATTCATTGAGTAACATAGGAATGAAGTATAGGGGGAGAATAACCAGGAGAATATTTACAGAAGGAAGTGTGATATAAGATTGGTATATAAATTTAGACTCAAGCTTGACCAAGAAGTATTTCTCTTCAGATGGGGATATCCAACACAATATGTATTTCAGAAGTAAAAATGATGATTTTGATTTCTCCTTGTTTGATGCCAACTTAGATATTCCTAAGTGTGCCATCTCTCTTCTCTAGTTCAAAAAAAAAAAACCTGAAACAAGTCTTACTAATGGGTTGTATGTGGCAAATAAGAAGCAGGCTGTGCTGGTAATTTCAGATTTCTTTTTGACTTTATTAAGAGAAATCTACAGTGTTGGTAGACATCATCTTGGCTTTACCATATATGGGTAAGGGTATTTCTGGAAGAGATTTGATTTTCAGTGAGAGCATTAAATAAATAAATTTCACCCTCTCAATCATGTTGTGTGTGTACGTTCAGGAGGTTGTTTTCAAAACTGCTGAGCATTTGATAAACCCAAAAGTCCTAAGGAGGGGAAATTTACTGTCTTAATTCTTAAACTGGTATGTATATATCTCCTGCCCATGCACTAAAGAATGTCAGGTTCCCAGGTGTTCTATTCTAGAAGTACATGTGTACTTCCCCTCACATGCTTACCATCTTTTCCAGGTTTATACTCAGAACCAAAGAAGATTTTTTTCCTAATTCTATTCATGTGATTTAAAAACTTTTATGGAATGTAATACATAAGATTCAGCAGCATTCTTATGACATAGTATACATGCACATACACACAAACACAAAATAAAAAATAAAGTTACAAAGTAACCATGAAAAGGCAAAAAGGAAGAGAGGAGGGGAGAGAAGAAAGAAAGGGATGATTGATGGCACAAGTCACTGGATGATGTGAGAAATCTGCCTGATGACTTGCAAATCAATCAAAATGCTATCCAGTAAATGGACAGTATTGAATTGCGATGTAAGTCTTGCTTCTGATATGAAATCAACAGCACAATATTAAGGATGTGATTTACCTACTTGAATTTGCTTCCTCTTAATAAAATGCAGTCATATTAACAACAAGTTTATAGGCATATTATGGCTAAGATAATTCAAGAAGAAAGCTCTTTGTGTAAATAGCAATGTATTACATTTATGAATGTCATTTACTGAAATCTTATTATTTTCTCTATTCCAGACCAAAGCCTGATAGGTACCACATATGTTCTTCGTAAATGCATATTGAATAAATTACTGATTGAGTGGAGAAAATGGAGGCATAAATACATTTTGAAGTGTTAAAATAAATAGATATTAAAATCCAGACCTCCTGGAGAGAGGTTCATTATCATCCCTTCTGTTTTAATGTCTTATCTGTCTCCTGTCTTACTTGAACATTTTTTGTCATAGAAATAGCAAGTAAACAAGCAAAAATAGATTTGAAAGTGCATTTCTATCTTTAACACATCTTTTATTAATTGCCATTCTAGTTATTTTTAATTAAGGAAAGACCAAGGAAAATCACATAATGAAGGTCTGTTTCTATAGATACAGTACATGGAGGCACTAGCTCTGTCTGGTGTTAGTGAGGCACCCAATATTCACCTGAAACAAGGGTCTCTCTCTGAGACCTGCTGGCCTTATGAAAAAATATTGTATTTATTTTTCTGATACTAGATATTAGACCTGGGGCCTTCCACATGCTAGACAAGCATTTTACTGTTGGCTTTTTATCTCTAGCACCAAATGTGTTTATTTGTAAATCTTACTCATCTGTTGACTCATTTTCATGGAATGTGATTATGATTGTAACTTTTAAAATAAAGTAACAAAGCAAAGATATGAGGACTGGAAACCAAAGATGAGAAATATAATATTTAGGATATATCAGTGTAATGGGAGAAGGAAGCTATAAAAATAATGGGTTATTAATTCTCTTATGTATGCTCACAGAAGTGTTTGTGGATCAGAAACCACTTTAGAAGTCTCATGGTTGTCTAGATAGAGTTCTCTGACCAGCAAATAAGATTCTGTGGCTCTCTCAAAATTTAGGAAAAGCAGAAATACATATAAAGATATCATCTATCTAGCTAAGTAGAGGTCTCTTTTAATGTTTATTTTATTATTTCTAGTTATATATGTATGTATGTGTGCCTGACTGTTAATGCCTACAGAGGTCAGATTTATCTGGTCCCCCTAAATTTAGAGTTCCAGATAGTATGGAGCTGTCTTGTGTGGATTGAACTCAAGTCCTGTGCAAGAATGGTATATTGCTCAAAACCTCTGAGCCATCTCTTCAGCCCAAGATATGATTTCTGATAGCGTCCAGGTTCTATTTTTGTGAAGTTTATCTATACACTTGAGGATTTTCTTTTATTTCATGATGAAAGTCTGAGAAAGACTTAGGGAATGGTTGTTTTGTGTTGTCTATCTTATGAATCTTCTACATATGTGTTTGTGAAAAAAGTGAAATTGAAGACCCAGAGTTAACATGAATTGGATTTTGTGTAGGATGCTGTCTCTCAGAGCTTCTTGAACACTATTAAAAAGTAAGTCTTTTTCTTCAAGACTCCAAAACCCACATTAAGCATTCTCTTACATTAGTTCAGGGACCTTGTCATCTTGTAGCCAAACACTGGTCTCTTCATGCAAACAAAAAACATGATGATATAAGCCTATGCCAGGGGCAAACATCAGATTTACAACATCATTTTAGCTTTAATATAGGAACCAACCAAGAAACTAAACAATATTAAAAGCCTGGGTGTCAAACCCATGGGTCTGAATTATATAAACCTAATGTTAGACTTTCTCACTGCATTGTGTCCTGACTAACACAAAATCCTGTATCTACCATCCACACTCTGATGAATGCAGAGGTTGCCTAGCTACATGTTTATCCATAACCCTCATCTGCTTACCTTCTCACTCCACATACTTTGTCTTTTTAAAGCATTTTTCTATATGCTATGAATCCTTTGAATGAATTTCTGAAAACATGATAATCTCAGTCCCCCAATATACTATCCATCCAAGAGAGTATGTCACCGGAGCTATAACTTGAAGTCTGGAAGTCACAGGAGTCACCTGACCATGGAAACCTTCCTTAATTCCAACCATGTAGTGTGTTTCCAGAGACACTTTCTCCTTATTTTCTTAAAAGGAATGTTCTTCAGACTTGACCATATTTAAAATCTACCCAGGTACTACCATATATAAGAATGTGTTTTCTATTATGATCTATCAGCTCTCAGCACAGGATTTGAATTGTTTCTTATAAAATATTAGTTGGGGACTCTTTCAAATTTTATAATAAGTGCCTAAGGGACATGAATAGATGATTACAAAAATCTATGTGTGTATATATGGTCAGAACTCAAACATCAAAGATACTCTTAAAACTATTCACTAAATCACAATGAAAGTCTAAGCTATCTTCTTAGGATTTTTTCAAGAACATTATAGCAAAATAGTAGCATGTTTTCTTTTACTGATTCTAGAGGCTAAAGGTGTGAAATCAAGATATCAGCATGATCAGCTTCTCTGAAGGAGGGAAAATTGGTTTCATGTGTTTCTTATAAAATGTGCATTTATGTAACTTTTTTATATATACATTCATGGTACACAATCATACAATATCCCCCATGTATCTGTGACTCTTCTCTGTCCATGTTATTTCTCTTACGAGGACAGTAGTCATAGAATTGGAGTAGTAATTTAATATGACCTCTTAATTTGATTACATTAACAAAAAATATTTTATTTACAGATAAAATTCCATTGCTAAGCTTCTGAATTTAGAAACTCAGTGTGGCTTTGGGAGTCTACAATTTAACCCTTGACTGAGATCACTCAAATTATTCCAAAATCACAGAGAACATCTAATAATGAAGCTTCCCTTAACATATGACTCTGATTTTCTCCTCTTGCATAAGATTTGGTTTCCTTATCTCAAACTGAATTTTCGAATATTTAGACATAATCAAAAAAATCTCCTTAAAATAACCAAAACAAACTGTCGTACATCTACACAATGGAATACTACTCGGCAGTAAGAAAAAATATATCCTAAAATTTGCAGGCAAATGGATGGATTTGGAGAATATCCTCCTGAGTGAGGTATCACAAATGCAGAAAGATAAGCAGGGAATGTATTCATTCATTAGTGGACTTTAAACAAAAAGCAAAGCATTCCCAAGCTGCAAACCACAACCACTGAACAGCCTGGGATCTGAAGGACTTTGGACCAGCACCTTGGAGCCCACTCCCTCCAGAGGAACACCTGACCCAGTCTTGATGTTGGGATGAGGAAAGCAGATCTGCCTGGAGTGGATGCTGAACTAAGCCACCTTAGGACCTTGGGACCTTGGGACCTTGGGACCTCCTACCTTTGCTGGGGAGGAGATAAAATGTTGGGGAGAACAATGAGTGATGGGGTGGGGGGGCAGAGGGGAAAGGGAGTCTGAATACAGGGATACATGGATAAATAATATGACTATTTATAATAAAAAAGGAAAAATATTAACCAAAAAAATTTATACAGAAGGAATTCCTGATACATGTATAAAATTAAAGATTTGATATCTGCACCATACTCTCACAGAGCAAAATTGTTCTCTTTTCATGAAAGCCTAACATGGGAACTATTCCTAGTCTGAAAAAAAAATCAGTTTCAAACAGCAGATGAGGATGCTGTTCAAGCAACTCCACAGCCTCCTATCTCCTTCTCAATCTCTATATTTGTTTCTGGAGAAATGAAAACATAGGGCAGTATTTTTAACTTGTTAATTTTTTATGTTTCACCCCAACCTTGCTGTTTTCTACAACAAACACTGTCAATTCTTAGTTTTGTTTATATTGAATCAAATTAAAAGATAATTTGAAGTGATCTGCATTTCATGGTTTTGAGAAGTCACTGATACTGAACAATTTCATACCATTTAATACTTCTTACTTAAGATAATTTTGCAGAGAATGAGAAACTTTAGAGCACCACCTTCCCACCTTACCACCACCAAGGCCAGAGAACTATGCAGAAGAGGAGGGTCTTAGTCACAGTTCTATTGCTGGGAAGAGACACTATACCAAGGCAATGTTATAAAAGATACCTTAGGGCTGGAGAGATGGCTCAGCAGTTAAGAGCACCATCTGCTCTTCCAGAGGACCCGGGTTCAATTCCCAGCACCCACATGGCAGCTCACAGCTGTCTGTAGTTCCAGTTCCAGGCAAATAAATAAATAAATAAATAAAGTTTAAAAAAAAAAAGAAACCTTAATTAGAGGCTTGATTGCAAGTGGACATACAGATTGAAAGAGCCAGAAGTGACAGAGGACTCAAAGAAGCAGTGTCTTCCGGACTCACCAGGATTGATGGACATTTGAAGTTACAGAGACTGTAGCAGCACAAGATCAGCACAAGTTCAGGCCACACTGAGTCCCAGCGCTGAAAATGAAAAGTGGGCACAAGGGAAAATAATCAATGATCTTTAATGAAGTGACATTGGGTCTATCAATCCCATCCTAAGGAAGAACCCGTGCCTGCCCATGCCTGGCAGGAGACAGCTGACACAAAGCACACTCCAAGAATCTCTTGTGAGGTTTTAATTTTTTTTTGTTCATTGTTTCCTATTTTTTTGTTGTTGTTGCTGTTGTTTGATTTTTTTCATTTTGCTTGCTGTATGTTTGCTTTGGGGAACAGAGAGAGATGGAGGGGAGAGGAGGAGGGAGGGAGAGAGAGAGAGAGAGAGAGAGAGAGAGAGAGAGAGAGAGAGAGAGAGAGCATGAGTTGGGTGGATATTGAGGTGATGAGAATCTGAGAGAAGTTAGAGGAACCCAAAAATATGATCGAAATATTCTGCATGAAAAATTAATCATTTTGATATATTCACTCCTTTTATTACATTAAGTCATGAATGGGAAGGCAGACTAAAGAGAGAAGTGGAACATTAGAGGAAGAGGAGATGAGTACAAAAGAAAAGCTTAAAATAATAGAAGAAAATATATGTTGTACAGAATAGTTAAAATGCTATGAGAAATAAGTATGTTATATAGATTAGAATGAATTGCATAGCTGAATGCTTCATTCAGCAAATAGTGCCACCCCATGGCATATGCTGCTGTAGCACTTGAAAAATACATAGATTGGACAGGGGTAACCAATGAAAAAAACATTGAGGAGGTGACCCTGCATCACTGAGAACGGAGTTAGTCTGGGAAGAGAGCTCAGTGCATGGCCGCTAGTACAAGAGACATGTACATGAGTACATGGTACTCCTCCTCAGTACAGGAGACAATATGAGAATGGTTTCAGGAAAAGTAAGGGCCTGGCTAGAAATCTGTAATTTTTGAGACTAGGACAACTCCTGCCAGAGAGATTATAATGGGACCCCACCCCACAACCAGGTAGATGTCACTTCGGCCTCAGGGAGACACACAGGGGCTATCTGTGCTGGTTTCTGAGAAAGCACAGTTTCTCAAGACAAAGAAACACCTGTGTGGGATCCAATAAAAAGAACAATTGGTGGGTTAATTACACATAGTATGCGCTTCAAAATATGCGTTAAATGTGATTTTATTTATTGTAAAATTTCTGATGCAATAATAAATGTGTTAACTGACACAAAAGTCTCTGACACAGTGAATTCAGGAAACACTGATCCCACCCAATGTGATTCCTATTCTCTTCTCAGAGGCAAACGTTTTTAAAGTAAATTTCATTTGCTATAAGTGTTATTTTTGTATTGGAAGTTTATGCTTTGGCGAATTAGAAGTCACTGTGTGTGTGTGTGTGTGTGTGTGTGTGTGTAAAATTTGTGTTGTTGGAGACTAAGCCTTATACACTCTAGTCTTCTAGCCCAGTGCTTTCTCATTGAACTCCATCCCCTGTACTTCCTTGATTTTGTATGTTGTTTCTTTCTGTTATTTTTTTGGTTTTGTTTTTTACTGCTTGCTTTCAAGACAAGGTCACCTCCTGCAGCGTAGGATGTCCTTGAAATTGAAGTTTGTTTCTTGTGCCTCTGCTATCCAAGTGCTAGGATTAAAAGCACACATTTCCATGCTTGGCGGTCATGTATCAGCATTAGAATCTTACTTCATTTATTCTTCTTCTCAAACACTTTACTGCCCTGATATAAACATATTCTAGTTATCTTAAACAGGCACTTTCCCATTTCAGTATTTTGATCAAGAAAATATCCACCGATCAATCAAAATTACCATTTTGTTTAGTTAGCCTTGCCTGGGAGATAAAATTGTCCTCCTTTTTGGTCTTTTACTTATTTAATTTCTATGTCTTCATATATTTTCTAAGATTTTAGAGTTGTTGAATCCATTTCCCACTTACAAACTTTCAAATAATTTACATTGTTTGTTTTCATTAAATTATATAACTCTAAAACTGTCTAACAGAATTTTGAAAAGATTTGAAACATAAGTTGTGGAAATGTGTTTCAAAACCATTCTGAAAAATAAATGACTTGCTCTAACAATGCTGATTCTGAATGTTCAGATTGCTGTGTCTCCATCCTGTATTATACTCTTGGGCTTACTGCTTAAATTTAATTTAATTTTTGTTTACTTTTGTATATGTGCATGTCTGTGTTCCTGTGTGCATTAATATGTGTGGTGTGTGTGTGTGTGTGTGTGTGTGTGTGTGTGTAGGGCAGACATTGATGTCAATTTTTCCTTATTTTCCATGCAACTTACAGATGGAGGCAAAGCATCTCATTGTATCAAGAACTCAAAAATTCGGGTAGACTAGCTAGCCAGTAGATTCTTGGGATCCCTTGTCTCTGCCTTTCATGTTTTGGTATTACAGATAGGCTGCCATACCCACTTGGCATCTATGGGGGTACTGTGGATTTGAATTGATGACTGGTCCCTACCTTTGCAACAAGAAAAATTATTTACCCAGAAAGCAGTATCTCCAGGCTCAGATTATTGCCACTTATCATTTTTAAAATGAATTTTATAACTGATACCTTGGCTGATGTTAAGCCTTAAGTTAAAAATAAATACATATACATATAATTTTGGAGGAATAGCCTATTGAACTATCAGAGGAAAATAAAAAGGAAAACCTGGCAGTTGAAAGATCTTGTGATGGGAAACAATACACTATATGCTAGAAAGGATATACTTTAGTGTTTGATGTCACAACCTTGGTACACACTCCCTGTATATAGAACTAGGGTAAATGGCCAACATAGCAAGAGGAGACATCTGAACATCACACACCACTGAAGATACAGTTCCATAAAAAGCATGGTGATGATTTCTATTGGGCTATCTGGGGAGTACAGTGAATACAGGAACTCCACATCTTCGTGGGAAAGCAGGTGAGTGCTACATAAATAAAAGAGTAGGGCCAGGACACTTCAGGGTCAAGGCACACGGCACATTTCCAACATATGAGTGTTGTCTTAATAAATGTCTCTATTTCTATCACTACCAAGTCCTTCATTCCAGAACATAGAAATCACAGCAAGTGCTCTCCATCCCCAATCTATACTCATAGTAGCCACGGGAGTTTATTTTTACCCTCTCATAGTCCCAATTACTTTGCAGTCTCATGCATTCACTATAATTCCGCATGCTGGGATCATATTCCCCTTTGCTTCCAAAGGAGGCATTTGTAACAAATGATTATATCACATGTCCATATGGAGCTTGTATTTACCTCAGAGTTAATACGTTTTCCTCTGTATCTACAATGAGTAACAGCCTCTATTTCCTTTGTTATTATCAACATGTGCTTAATGTATTAATTTTCATCTTTATTAATAGTTTCCTGTGTGCACAGATGGGGTTGTGAATCACAGATGAGTGTCTTATTAATTCACTATATAATAAATAATAATCACATCAGCTTCTCTTACTACCTAGGTTATGCCGTAACATCCATGCCTCTTTGGGCAGAAAGGGGACAAGGGAGTTTCAACTTCTGTATGTGCAAGACAGAAACGACTGACCAGCTCTTGCAAGGACAGAGAAAGTAAATATTCTCTTGAGAAATAATGTAGGAGTTCTGGGTGATGACCTTCATGTTTTAAATTCTGACTTCCTTAGGATGAGGCAAACTCCTCAAGGTCTGGCACCACAGTAGAAAACTACTGAAAGGTCTAAGCCTCATCATGTTTTGAAATGCAAACAGCTGAGACATATTTATTTTCTTCTAATTTCCCTTGACTATTAAGGAATGGAGTTTCCACCTTTTCAGGATGTAACTGTCATTCATTGAGATCAGAGCAATTACTATGAAAAATGACCAAAAAGCAAACAATTCCCATGTGATTTTATAACTAAAAATATTTCTAGAAAAACTAAAAGAAACATCATTTTTCCTTATGGTGCTCACATCTTAATAACCCAGGGGCTAGTGATTTTATTTTTAATAATAATATATAAAAGCCTAGAGGTATCTTTTGTTCTAACAACAGATACTTCAAACCCTCCAGGATACATGATTTTCTTTTTAAAACACTCCTATTATACAAAAGGAGAACAACCACCATCAGCATTAGTGACATCAACAGTGGATAGAACAGTGGTAACTGGTCCATGTGTCTTTGATTCTCTGAGAAATAGCACTTTTATCCCATGTTATAGATGTGTAGACGGAAACATAGATAATTCAATATTTGAGAATTCACAGCTAGTATGTACTTGGACCTCCTTTACTATGAAGAAGTAAAGCCACTATAGGAAGTTGTGTGCTGAGCCTTCCTAGTAGGTCTCAGGCTCCTCCACATTGCACAGTTACTCACACAGCAGTTTGCCCCTGGGATTTGAAGGACTTCAGCACTTTGTTGCATTTTTTTTTTCTGCCAGGAATTCCAGATCTTTGGTAAAGCTTATCACTGTGCTTTAGATAAACTCTTGTCTTCAAAGTCCTTTTGAAAATGAAGTGCTCTGAATTAGACTGAAGAGCTTTTGTGTTGAGATAAGGAGTTGAATTTTCTCCTTCCAGGTGATTGAGAGTCATTGCCAAGGTGCACAATGAGCAAGCTGGCATTATAGAAGGTCACTTTCAGAATACAATGGACAAAAGTATGGGAGGGATCCAGCTAGATGGAGAATGATGATAAAGGCAGAGTTTGATGATAATTGAGACAGTGTGGGAACATAAAAGAAAGAATTGGGTTGGCATTGTGATCTCCACCTGTAATCTGAGCTACTTGGGAGGTCAAGACAGTTGGATTGCAGGTTTGAGGCCAGACTGGGCCACATAACAAGATCCAGTGGATGCATATATACATATACATATATACTTGTGCACTTACCTACACAATCATATATACATACACACACATATGATCTTGAAATTTTCAAGTTACAATCTTGAAACCTTAGTATCCAAAATGAGAGTTGAGTATACAATGCTTTTCTTGTTCTGTAATTACTAAAATTCTTTTGGAACAAAGTCTTCAGCATTTTTCAGTTATCCACTGTGGCTATTACATGTCATAACTATGAATTACCAGGTAAGCATTATACTCAGAGGGGAATGCTACTATATGTGATTTATATGCATATATGAAAATGGTTTTTATACGGCATTTATATAACGAAACATGAGCGAGTTTTCAATAGTGAATAGCTTTGGGATATTAGTGTATTTGTTTTCATGATTTAATATTTGGTTTGCTTGTTATTTTAGTTATTTTTTTTCATTCTGTGGAATACATTGGCAAAATCAACTTAGGAAGTGGTTGTTGAGTCTTATTGTTTGTGGGTTCAGTGCATATCATGTTAGGGAAATCATGGCATAAAAGCTTAAGGCATCTGACCACATCACTAAACCCAAACATGCTTACAGGAAAATGCAAAATCTCTGTATCATCAGAAGAGCCACCTGATATGGAAAAGAAGAATAATTAAAAATAAGGGACTATTCTGCTATTATTAACCTTATGCTGAACAAATATCTATATTAAAATATATAAGATTATGTATACTTCAAACTTTGTGTCATGATATTGATGTTCATATAGAGTACTATTAAGTGGAGAAAGAACCTTTACTTAACTTCCTGTACATTGTGCTGGATTTTAGTCTCTTATCAGTTTTCTGCAGTGATCCATGAAAATGCCTAGTTGCAAACTTGAAGTATCCAATAAGAAGATGGGGCCCTACGACAATGATTTCATATGGACAAAGCCACTAGGCTGAAAAACAACAACCTATGATCAGATTTGGACTACAAACTGCTCAGGACAATTTCAAAGCAGCCAGCTGAGATGAACCAACTTCACAGACTACTCTAGCCAGAACTTAAGACAAGCCCTGTACTTTCCTGTTATGTAGAGACTAAACAAAAAATGATACATCTATGTATTTCAAGACTTGGCAATTAAAAAACTTTTTTCAGGATCCCCTAAAGATGCTCTCACCCCCCAGATAGAAGGAAGTAAATTTAAGAACATGATACCCATATTTCCAAAAAATGGATTATAGATGTTTGATTTTGTTTACAGTGTTGGTTACAGGTTGTTATAGAGAGTGATTAAAAAAAAAAAAACTAGACAAAGGAAATTAGATTTGGGGTCTCGTTTTAAAAAGAAAAAAAAGGGGGAGGAATATAGCAGGATCATGTTCTGTTACGTTGTAAATATTTGTTCCACTTACTGATTTAATGAAAAACTGATTGGCCAGAAGGCAGACAGGAAGTGAGGGCTGGCCTAATATACTAAGAAAACTCTGGGAACAGGAAGAGCAAAGGAGAGACACCAGAGAAAAGAAGACAACCATGCTCCTCGAGAAAAGGTGCCAAGTCACATGGCTAAACAGATTAACAAAAATAGATTGAGTTAAAATGAAAGAGCGAGCTAGCAATATTTCTGAGCCATAGGTCAATCAGCATGAAATTAATGTAAGCTTTGTTTGATTATTTGGGTCTAAGTGGCAGCGGGGCTGTGGGTAGGGCTGAACTTCAGGGCATGGCCAGAAACTCTGGTCCAGAAAATAATTATTACAGTCTGTCTGATAGACATTTCTAAATTCTATTAAGTCAGATTCACTATTAACCAGTAGGTTTCCATGGTGTGAATGAAGAACCTCGAAGTCTACCAAAGGTGAATGACTGTGAAGAGTTTCATATAGCAGAAGAACTCCTGTTCTCGTTTGTGTAAATTTGAGATTCTGTTCCCTTTAAAAAATGTTACACTAGCATGGTTTGAATAATATCTGAGTAAGAAAATATATAGAACCATTAATCCTGTGAGTTTTTACAATATCTGACATTTTTAATATGCAATATCACCAATCTGTGTGCAAGGATAATTTAACTTCTTGCTTTTCAAATTGAAGTCTCTTTCTGTCCCCTCTTATCTAATTGCTCTAGTCAGGACCTATTATAGAAAATATTCACTGGCAACTGATTATATTATATGTTATTATTATTTAGGCCAGTTCCTGGAGAGTTGAAATGTCCCACGAGGTAGAGACAGCGATCCTCCCTCAGAGAATTGAGGAAACAAACAGGAATGGGAGACAACATGCAACTGTTCTTTGAAGGGGCTGGCCATACCTTGTACAGGGTTCTTCAAGACCTCAAAGCCACACCTCCAGATCTTACTAAATAGCACCTAATCCTGCTGTAAGGACTTTCAGTACTGTGATGACCAGAGGTGGTGGTGATGGACAGTGTTGTCTGGATCTTAGAGGAAAAGCTTTCAACATGAGCTCTCACTGTTAAGCTCTGTTACAACTGGCTGCATATTAGGTACACACTAATCTTTTTTCTATGTAGCCTGCATAGTGAGTTTATCCCAGTATATTGGGGTTAAATGCAGGTAGAACCTCTAAGGTGGGGGGGCCTGTTGAGAAGTGGTTAAATCATTTGGGATGCTATCATCATAAAGAATAGTTCACGTAGTGCCTTCAGTTCTTTTTTAAGGACAATTGACTATAAAAATTAAAGCTTGACCCCTCCCAGTTTATTAGTTTTCTAGCTCCTGATATTAGCCCACACCGTATCTCAAATCTCCAAAACTGAAAGCTAAGTAAACCTTTTTTTTTTTCTTTACAAAGTGGGAAGTGTCAGGTGCTTTGCTACAGCAATGTAAAATGAGCAAATAAGCCGTTAGCTTTGATTTTGTCCTGCATGGCCTCTGCTTTGTTTAACTGCATTTTCTTTAACCTTGGCATGTAGTTGTAGAAAGCTCTCCTCATTTGTCTTCGTTTCTTTTTAATATAATTCTCCACATAGCTTTAGTTAGATGTTAAAAAAAAAAAACTTAAGAGAGTAATTGATCCTGCTTTTTTTGTAGTTAGTTATAATTACAGAACTGCAACTGCTGTGTAATGTTCTGGGTCCATCTGGTTCTGTGTATTTTTCTATAACAATGGAGTCATCCATCAAAGCAGCTTCCTCCTTTGTGTGTTCCTTAGGGCTGAGAATATTTAATAAACCCCATCACTGTCATAAAACAGAAACATTTTGATATAATAATTTGCTCATATAAACATGAAGGCAATGCAAGAGAACTTTGAGGTTTCTGAATAGCTGTTCTCAGAGTAGTTTATCTTTCATAAAAGTGATCAAAAGTAATATAATTCTGTAAGTTTTCTCAATTTATTAGATACCATTGAGTTATAAACCTCTTACATGGCAATGTAATTTTATCTTGGACTAAAATGCTATCAAAGTAATATAAAGTTGAGATAGGATTTAAAATTGAAATTATCCACATTGTGGCTACATTTCTGATTCTTAAAGTACCAGTTCACAACATTCTCATTACAGTAGAAATTGATTTAAGAATAAATTTTTGCACTCCCATTCTTCAGGTATGCCATTCAATGCTACTTTTGTAAATATTAACTGTAATAAATGTCCACTTATTTTGCTTGCCTTTCCAGCATTAATTGAAAGTCTTGTAGTATCTATAAGATGTTGTCCATGATATGAAAGTACAACGTGAATTGGGTATTTGCTAAAATGTATTTTACAAAGACTATTATAATAAGAAAACATTTGATAAGATGCATATAAAGATGAAATCAGTGACTCCCATTTCAAGAGGACCAGGGAGATTTTCTTTGGATGGCTGATGCATAAACTGTGTTTCTAAAATTCCAGATGAAAGGGGAGGTAGAGGCATTATTCCGGTAAGAAAAAAATTACACGTGCTAAAATATATGACTGTTCTCAGTTTTCTGAGATACTGCCATACTGCATTCCAGAGTGGCTGAACAAGTTTACACTCCTACCAACAATGGAGGAGCATTCCGCTCA
This sequence comes from Sigmodon hispidus, assembly GCA_004025045.1. Lineage (NCBI taxonomy): Eukaryota > Metazoa > Chordata > Mammalia > Rodentia > Cricetidae > Sigmodon > Sigmodon hispidus. The sequence continues at coordinate 6,600 of PVIH01021718.1, read as the reverse complement.
CTCAGCATCCTCTCCAGCATAGGCTGTCATCTGTGTTTTTGATCTTAGCCATTCTGACAGGTCTAAGGTGGCATCTTAAAGTTGTTTTGATTTGCATTTCTCTGAAGGCCAAAAGTGTTGAGCATTTTTTCATGTGCCTTTCAGCCATTTGTAATTCATCTGCTGAGAATTCCCATTTTTCAGTTGGGCTATTAAGGGTTTTGGGCTCTAGTTTCTTGAGTTCTCTATATATTTTAGAGATCAACCCTCAGTCGCTTGTAGGGTTGGTAATACCCTGAAGATGCACATTCACACCCCGAAAGCTCAACTATGTTCATAGCAGCATTATTCATAATATCAAGAACCTGAAAACAAGCTAGATGTCCCTCAACTGAAGAATGGATTAACAAACTGTGGTACATCTACACAATGGAGTACTACTCTGCAGTAAGAAAAAACGATATCCTAAAATTCACAGGCAAATGGATGGATTTGGAGAATATTGTCATTACTGAGCTTAAAAAGAAAAAAAAAGATGTCATTGTATACAAGTACTCAAGGCTAGAACATAGCTAAATGGCACAGTGATCTGCATTAATGGCCTCTGGCAGGGGTATGGATGAAGAAAGACTTCTTTTCTTTAAGGGTCTGGCTATAGGGAGTTTAATTATGCTCCAGTCAGTAAATGAGCAGCATGAATGGAAGGTTTTGTAAATGGGGAGATCATAAGAATGGATATGAATCTGAGAGGACTGATAACTGAGTTTGATGGGGTGCATGCTTAAAAATCACCAAATAATATATATGTATATACATATATATAAGGAAATTAAAAAAAATCAACTATAAATGTAAATAAAAATATATGACTGTTTAGTATCAGGATTCTGGATGGTAAAGGTTTATTTCTTCTCCCATAGTTTCTATACACATCATCCAGGGTTTAGGAAAGAGTTTAGGCCCCTGAAAGCTACTGGTCTTAGAACCCCCTTACACTTTCCCATCAGGATAATTGATGATCAATGGCATTGGAGTCTTATGCTGAGAGTGGAAGCCGAACTCTTGTCTGTGTCTCAATTTCTTCCAGTATTTCACCTTGGACAATTGCCTTGAGTTTTATGTTCTTAGTTTGTCAAAGGAGTGAAGGGTATTAGTTATTGGTAAAAACATCTTTGCTCTGGGGTGAAAAGCAAAAGTCAAACACAGGAAACAATGTTGGCAGAAGCAAAAGGAGAGGGAAATTTTTCATGAGGTAAGGAAATGAGTCAGTAGATGTAGAGGTACTTAGCCCTCAAAGAACATCATTCATGCTGGTATTCAACTAACTGCTATAGAAGGAAAATCTGATGTTGTTTTAGTTTTCTTGCCTGTTGTTATGGTGAACATCACAACAGAAATCATCTTAAGAGAGAAGAAGACCTATTTTATCTTATATTTCCAGGTGATACCTCCATCACTAATGTAAGTTAGGGCAGAGATTCAAAGTCGGGGCTTGACAAAAAATTCATGAGGTGCTACAGATTTCTGAGTCATTCTCCAGATTTCTCACTGGCTAACACTTCCCTTGTTTTTTTTTAAACAACACAGGCTTACTTGCATAGAGATGGTGCTGCCCAATGTTGTCTAGTCTCTCCTACACAGTTGTCAATCAAGTCAGTCTCTTATGGACATGGGTACAGAAAAACTAGATCAAAGAAATCTCTCCAGTGAGACTTCTTCACATAACTCTGGGATGCCATTTTGATATCTGGTATTAACTAGTATAGATGGCAGCACTGATAGGTGAGATGGGAACTGAGTAAAACAGAGCAGTTCATCACAAGTGTTCTAAAGAAGCATTAATTAATAACTGGCAATAAGTGGCCAATACGTGGCAATATATATTTGGATATTTGTATTTGCACTGAACTAAAATTTCAAAATATTGTCCTGCTGAAGTTTTCTATTTTCATTGTAAAAGTGCAAGATAAAACCATACATTTTCCCCCTGTGGATTATATCTTTAAAATCTTAAATTTCAATGGATATGAAACTATTTAGTCCTTAAATGAGAGTATGAATAAAAATGTGAATATTCCATGCCTTTGATATACTGTAATTATTATATCACTTTAAATAGATTTGTAAAGGAAATTGTATTAAATTATATCATTTTGCCTATCATTTTCCTCTCTTCAGCCCCTCTTAGTTTGAACTTCTTCCATACCGTCATGCACTCTTATGTTGATAATCTTTTAATTTGCTTATTATTGTCACATATATTTATAATTATGTATAGACAAATATAATTGTACAAACATATACAAATAAAACTGTGGAATCTAGTTTTGTGTTTCATTTGTATATTGATTCAGAGCTGACCATTCTGCACTGGATTATGAATAGAAGGCCATAGCCCTGGGACTGACTAACTCTAATTCCAGCCATCGTTAACTGCCTGTAGAGTTTTATTTTAGAGATCATAAAATAGTTTACAGCATAAGGGGAAAATTTGCATTGTCATGGCCTTATAATACAGTCACAACATGTTGCACCCAAGTGTACTGTCTAGTGAATGACAGCAATAGACAAATGACATTCACCTACGGTCTCTACAGACACTGCCTACAGAAACAGCCCACAATTATCACCAGGCCTCTTGCAGACTTCAATGCACTGCAAAGACAGTGGCACAGGTCTTTCTTTAAAGGAAATGTCATAAGCTATACTGTCACGTGAGAGAAGCAAGGTCTGAGTCCTGTGTTTAAATTGCTACCCTCACCATATATTGGAGAACATGCATTTCTCCTTGCTTGTGTATTCAGAAAAAAAATATTGCAAGAACATACAAACATACATACACACACTCATACACATTTACAAATATACAGAGATACAGAGAGAGAGAGAGAACAACAATATAGGGAACCAGCTGAGAAAAAAAAAAACTAACAAATAATGTCAGTGACTGCATTGAGTGGAAAAGAAATAAACTAGTAACAGCCATGGCTCTCCTGAAACTCACTCTTTAGACCAGGCTGGCCTGAAACTCATAGTGATTCACCTACCTTTGCCTCCCAAGTACTGAGATTTAAAGGCATACATCACCTCCTCCCAGCTTGACTTTTTTTTAAACATATAGGTACAATATACATTTAAAGTAGCACAATAAAAGGATCCCAGATATGCTTTTCAATATTCTTCCTCTGTGTACATACACATGCTAAGATTTTCACTGCACTAATAATTGAGAAAGTGTTAAGAGGGCTAGCTCCCTGCTACACAAAGCCAGGTACCACGGAATGCCTATCAAAAGAGATTTTTTAGTGTCATTAAAAATCCCAGTTCTGTAAAAGCAGCACTGTTTCTAGCTATGACACTTAAGAAAGATTTAAGGAACTGTGACTAGACCTGAGGACCTTTAAGGACTTCATCATGAATCTATCAGGCCACCAAAAGTCAATTGAAGAGCATCAACATATATTCTTCTAATTGTCCTAAAAATGTAGTGATGTGGGTGCAGAAAAAAAAATAATTTAACACATCATCAAAGATGCTGATGAGTAGCACTTGAAGAAATGGTGAGCAGGTCCCCAAAGGAAGCAGTACCTTCAGAAGGGTGCTGTGATAGTTAATAGTAGTAATATTCAATGACAAGAGATTTAAATGCATTTTAGAAACAAACCACTGGGTTTATTATATGTAAACTTACAAATTAGGTTAATTAAATTGGAATGTCCAACCTAACTGTGGGTAACCCCATCCCATGGGGACTTGAATAAAACATAAAAGGGGGTGACATTCTGCTGAACAGCAGCTTTCCTCTCTTTCTTCTTCAGGTTGTGGTTCTCATGTGACCAGTTGACACATAGCCCTGCTGCCATGACTTGCCCACATTATGAACTCCTTCCTTCTTAATCTGCTATGGTCAGGCATTTTTCTGCAACAACAGGAAAAATAACTATCCATGTTGCCATCCTTAAAGGAGACAGGATGTAAAGACGGTAGAGAGGGGACCAAGGCAATATCTAAGCAGAGGTCTGCATGTGTAAACCTGCCCAAGCCTCAGAAAACTCTCTTACCTAACAGAGTGAGTCAAGGATTAAACCTGGAAAGTATAAGAGAGGGGTAATTGTGCAATGATGGAGAGACTTCCCTGGATTATAAAGTAACAAAGAATTATCTGTTAGGTTTGAGAAGACTGAAGGTACAATCCAGAGAAAGGCAGAATCACATCAATTCTTCAAGAAGATATATGAGGTTAGGAAAACCACCTTAGGCCAAGGAAGGCAATTTACTGATATTTTATTAACACTTAAATATGAGTTTCAAAAATGAGGACTGGATATGCTATCCCAAAGGCCCAAGTGCATCTCTTTCATTTTTCTAGGGGACTTTGCTCAGCTTATGTCCAATGAACAGTGACGGTCTCTCTATTCACTGACCTTCTCCTCTGCTGCTTGGTGGATAATATTCTAAATATTGGCTCATATGCCTCTAACTGCATCTCCTTTATCCAAGCCAGCAAGAGAGCAATTGTAAAGAAAATGGGAGACCTTTTCGTGTCTACTTTCATGCCTGTGTGGATTTTGTAGAATTCTTTTTATTGGAAAAATTCATTCGGCTAAAAGAGAAAAGACAAGACACAATGAAATGTATTATTGGGACAAGTAAATTAAAGCTATTATATTTATTCCCTTAGTATTATACCTACATTAATAGATCTGTGACCTTGAAAATTGGGGGCTAGTTACTATGTGTTGCTCATTACTGTTGTGAATGCTTCCCCATCAATCATATTTATTCAGGAAGGGGCCTTGAAAAGTCTTTTTAATCAGCCTTCTGGCAATATTTTTTGTATTTTTTAATTTATTTCATACCCCTTCCCCCACATTGTTTGTTTCTGTAGAATTTATATTTTTGCTTTATAGTGAAAAATCACCAAGCATTAAAGAAATGCCTTCTCTCAAAACTGACAGTTATTGACTTCTGTCTTGACATTGTGTTTTGTTTGTTGGTTCTTTGGTCATTTCTAGTATTTACCCTTGGGTGAAATAGTTCAGAGTATCTCATTTGTATGCCTAATATCTATTTTGTATCTAACATGTTTGGTGCTAATTATATAATATATTTAAAGTGCATTTTTACTGTTTTCTAAACATAAATGTAATAAAATTGAAGCATCATTATATAAATCTATAGAAATTAATAAAAGATGAGGTAATCAGGAAAGAAAAAATTAATTAGTTACCCATCTTTTTGTAGATATGCATGACTGTTCAATCATAGATATTTGTCATGCTAGCCTACAAATGCCTGTGGATATCCAGGTTCCTTATACCAACACACTTAAAAGATAGAGGCCAAGCAAATGTATAATAAATTATATTTTTCTTCTGCTCTTGACAGATATATTTAAATGACTTCAAATTCCAGGTCCAAATATAGAAATTTCAAGATCTTGGACATTCTTCTCATCTAGACCAAACAGTGTGGAGAAAGCCCTTTGCTTCTTCTGGGCCTTGTACTTAGCTTTTCTCTGTGGATCTTCACTTGAACACACGTTGGAGTTTTCTGAGTTCTCATGCTCTCTTCCCCATCTGCAGCTAATTCACACCTAGTGATCCAGTCACACTTGAAAAGGCAGATTTAGGAATGAGACCAATAGCATTAAATCAGGGACTCGGGTTCTTAATCACTGAGGCATTATCTAAGGAAGGGATAAGTACTTTAGATAACTACAGATCTTTGGCTTATAAGGAAAGAGGAAAGCCCAAATCAGGGTCTTTTTTTTCTTTCAGATAGTTCTCAATTTGTGTGGATGATGGTTATATTTCTCTGAAAGTTGTGAAGAGCTGGCGAGCTTTTGTTTGTATGCAAGAAAGTCAGAAGAGTAAGTTTTTTCCTAATGGATTTCCATCTTGATTTCTTTTTGACAATGAGTCCCTCACAAAACCTGGAGTTTGTGGATTCAAAGTTTCCAAACCTCAGCGATCCTCCTGTCTCCATTTCCCACCGCTGGGATTCCAGATATGTGCTATTATGTCCTTTTTTTCTCTTACAGATTCTAAAGATCAAACTTATCCTCATGTCTGAATGACAGACATTTTACAGCTTCAGCCATCTCCTCAGCCCTTCTTTCTAAATTTCATTAATTATTATTTTTAACATGTAAAAATAATAAAATGCTACTTTTAATATGTAGTACATAAAAATATAATATGAATTATCATTTTTAAGATGTATATTTTATTTACATTTTCTATTGCAGCAATGAAATATCATGACCAAAAAATAAGTGGGGAAGGAAACGGCTTATTTGCTTTACACATCCATGCCACAGCTCATCATCAAAAGAAGTTAGGATAAGAACTCAGAGCTGGAAGCTGGAAGCAGGAGCTGATGCAGAGACCATGGAGGGTTGCTGTTTACTAGCTTGCTTCCCTGGACTGCTCAACCTTCTCTCTTATTGAACCCAAGAATACCAGCCCAGGGATAGCACTAGCCAAAATGGGATGGGTTCTCAAATGCTTTAAAGCCAGATTCTTTTCTACCTTCTTCTTCTTCTTCTTCTTCTTCTTCTTCTTCTTCTTCTTCTTCTTCTTCTTCTTCTTCTTCTTCTTCTCCTCCTCCTCCTCCTCC
>PVIH01021717.1:0-28990 GCA_004025045.1 Sigmodon hispidus | reverse complement strand
CTCTTGAGGGAGAGGGGAAAGAACTGGATTTGGCCAGAGGTGGAGACTGATCTAAGCATTAATGGGTCAGTGGGACCATAGGACTGTATGCTCCCTGCCCAGGGAGGGGATGGGGAGTTGCAGAGGAAAAAAAAAGTGACCAGATGTGTTGGGAGGGGGAAGAGACCTTGAATAAGGATATACAGGGATGAAAAAAAAATTCAGAGGGAAAGATCAACACAAAGAAAATATAGGTGTAGCAATCTTATTTGTATGTCTACCCTTGATAAGCCATGCTTATCATTCTTATCCTCTATATAGTTATTGTTAACTCTTCCACATTTTAAATTCTTTTTACTGTGTTTTTTTTTAATAAATACAAAATAAAAAAAAATAAAAGAAACAGCATTATTCTTCTAAAAAAACAAAACAATATTCAGAATAATATAAAATAATAGTGGTGAGAGGTCATCATAAAAAAATTTGACTTAATTTGTTTTTTCCTAATAAACATGCTCTAATTATTGCAATGAAACAATTCTTTATGTATAGATAGATATAATAAGACTAAAGAAAAAAGGCCTTATACTGTGTTTATATTCACTGCAGTGCTGAAAAATTGATCAAAATATTTTGGTAATGAGCTCTAAGAGTGAAAATGGTCTTCAATAAATTCTGAAATATTCTGGTCAAGTTTGGGACACCTAGACATGGCTCAGTTGAGCTACTAAGATAAACCATATGTGTATCTGCACCCTACTCTGCTCAGGCCGTGATGATTTGCATGTATTCACTCATAGCTTCTTAATAGCCTTGTCACACGCTGTCAAAGATTCAGTCAATACACATCACAGAACAGACATGAAGGTTCCTTCTCAGCTTCTCATTTTCCTGCTGTTCTGGATACCAGGTAAGAAGGAAAACTATAGTAATTTGTTTTTCCCTTTGTAATCAATGTGAACTGGAACTTTAGAGAAGTCATTTCTGTCATGACTAATGATGTATAATGATTGTATATTTCTGATCACAGGTGTGCTTTGTGACATCCAGATGACCCAATCTCCATCCTTGACTGCATCTCTTGGAGGCAGTGTCACCATTACTTGCAGAGCAAGTGAAAGTCTTAGGAATGCCTTATCCTGGTATCAGCAGAAACCAGGCAACTCCCCTAAACTCCTCATATACCGTGCAGTCAATTTGGAATCTGGAATTCCTTCAAGGTTCAGTGGCAGTGGATCTGAGACAGATTATGCTCTTACCATTAGCAACCTGCAGCCTGGAGATGTTGCTACTTATTACTGTCAGCAGTATTTGAGTACTCCTCCCACGGTGATACAAGCCATGACATAAACAACTGAAGGATGTAGCAGTCACCAGCTGGCTCTGTTACTATTTATATCTGTGAATATATTTTTGCAAAGCCAGTCAGACTGAGAAAATCACAGTGACAATAGGGTACAGTTGTCCAGAGAGTTTCCATTGCCTAAGTGTATTTTTTCCTCTTAGTCCTAGGAGAACAGTTTTTAAAGATATTCTCATAATGTGTTTAAGATTAATGTGTTGGGAGTCACATAGCAAAATATAAAGCTCTCTAGAGATTTGTAAGAGCTATTTTCTCATACAGAATTGCAATCAGGAATATAGGCTCTGTATGGCTAGTCTGGCATCTAATTTTTGTCGAAATATCCCCTATGCCTCAAATGTTGAGTTATTTCATCTAGCTTTTCATAGTATTTTAGGGTGATTGGAAAACTTTTATGTTAATACTAGATAGAAGAATCAGTTCAAGGAAATCAGATTTTAAATGAATATTGTCTATAGCCATTTACATTCCTAAAGTCTTCTTTCATCATGATACACTAATTTAGACACCCTAATATGTCTTTCCTTGTCCCGTGCTACCGTCTTGTCAGCAAGAACGACGCGGCACACATAGGATCCTTCTGCAGAAAAGCTTTAATGCCTCTTGAGAGGGAGAGTATAAGCTTACAAGATGGAGACTCCAAACGGCTAAAACCCGTCCCTTATATAGGAAACTGGCCCCTGCCTAGGACGTGTCAGACTCAGATTGGCTGTAGTTCAAACGGCGAGGTGACGCCACGGGAAAGGCAGAGCACAAGGAGTGGAAATTCCCCTTGCACCTGTGCAGTCTACATTAGAGCACAGGATGTCGACGCCATCTTGGAATGGTGGCAGTGAGTGTGGCTTCTCACATTTCCTCACATTATAAACTCTAATTCCTGACAATACAAACCCAAATAAATATGTTATTCCTCAAATTTCACTTTTCTGATTTTTTTTTCAAAATTATGCAGAAAGAAGTAATGAAATATTTGTGTTATTTCAAAGAAAGTGATGCTAGAAATAGAGAATTTTTTTTTTCTGTTGCTTCTTCAAGGTACAGCTTTTCCAAGGCAGAGGTTAAAGTATGTGCTCTCCTAGAGAACACTTGAAAACACTCAATAAGAAATACAGTCAAGAGAATCAAGAGAATATATCAACTACAAATAAAAATAAATAAGCAACTAACTTGTAGAAAAAACACAAAAAATACTGAGATTTTAGTGTTGTGGTTGGATCTGTTAGAGATTACATGGGGAAGTCTATAATATTTTGGCATAAAAAAGCCAGTATGAGGTCAATTCACTGAATTCAGAATTGATGTGAATACAAAAGGAAAAATATGCTGAAGTCTGAATTCTGTGTGAAAGTTTCTTAAGAATAATGTGGAAAAAGTTCATTGGTAGGAAACAGTAGAGAGTGAACAGTGTGGCTGCCAGTCATCTCCTTACTCCCAGATGATTCCATTTGATGTAGCAACTTGTGTTCCTTACATGATGACAATGTAAACCTTTCAAAATGATAATAGTGAATCATTTTCCAAAACACACTTAAAATATTCTTAGTATTTTTAAGTAGCCAAGGTAATTTCAATATTTCTCTGGTTAATAATATTGTGCTTTATAAACATGATGTTTTTTTATTATGAAAGAAGTCCCATTTTTTATCCATCTTTTTTATGACCTAGTCTCGTTTGATGATAATTGATTATGTGCTGGATACACGCTCTCTAGTGTGTTTGCATTAAGAATTCAGTAACTATAATTACATATATGTATCTATATTAATTTTACATATTAGCCACAATTCCCCTTCTCTCTTTGTCTTCCACTCGGTCCCGAGCTTCCTCCCACCTCAGCACCGTTCACTCCTCAAGAATATAAAGCCTTCCATGTGTAATCAACAAATCAAGTTGCAGCAGGACCAAGTTCCTCAGCCCTGTGTCATCACTGAGCAAGGTAAACCTCTGTATGAAATGGACTCCAATAAGCTAGTGCATGCACTAGTAATTATTTAGAGTCTCATTATTAGAATCCCCACAAGCTCCCCAAACAACACTTTTGTTATCTATAACCAGAGGGTCTAGTTTGGTCCCATGCATGTTCTCGAGCTATCAGTACAGAGTAAGTTAGGTCCAGTAGCTCAGGTTAGATATCTCTGTGGGTTTCCTCAGCAATATCTTCACATATTTGCTTGGATAATTTGTTCTCCTTTTTTTTTACTGGAAAGAGAGCTCTGACAAATTCTTATGCCGTGAATCTCTGCACCTGTTTCTATCAGTTGTTGGATGAAGTTTCTATGAGGACAGCTATGGTGATCATCAACTTGATTACAGGGAAGGTCAGTTCAAGCTTTTCTCTAGAATGGTTTACAGTTTTAGCAATGGTCATCCTTATGGATTACTGGGGATTTTCCTAGTACCAAACCCCAAAATGGCATATTCTATCAAAATATCTATTTCATCACCCTCCTTCTTTGTCCCTCCCCAAATTTTACTCTCTGGTTTACTAATATAGTCTTCCCACATCACTTTACCCCTCCTGCCATGCTCCCAATTTACTCAGGAGATCTTACTCTATTTCTCAAGGATATGCATTTCGATATCTCCTTTAATTTCTTCCTAGTTACATAGCTTCTCTAGCATTGTGAGTTATGATCTTGTTATGTTTTGATTATGGCTAATAACCAGTTATGACTGAGTGAATGCCATGTATGAATTCCTGGTTCTGGATTGTCTCAATTGGGATTTTTTTTAGTTCCATACATATGTCAATTTGCCTAAAATTTTCCAGGTGTCATTTTTTTTTACTGCTAAATAATACTGTATTGTGTAAATGTTCCACAATCCTGTTACTCTTGGTTGAGAGTCATCTAGGTTACTTCCAGTTCAGGCTATTATAAATAATGCTTCCATAAACATAATCAAGCAAATGTCCTTTATCATAAATGCAGTAAATGCTATTAAGTGATTGAACCAGAATAAAATTTGTGGGTTTAATTATGATAAATCTACAGTGATACAAATTTCAAAAACTTTATAGGTGAATTGAAATGGATTTATTGATAGAATCTGGTTCTGTACCCTGTAAATATGTGTTGCAACCCATGGTTAATAAAGAAGCTGCTATGGCCTATGAAAAGACAAGTTGGAGTAGGTTGGAAAATCTAAGCAAAAGTACAGAAAAATAAAAGTAGATTTGTGGGAGACACAATTTAGCTCTCCAAGAAACAAGATGTGACTGTCTTGCTAAACCACCGGTGTTTTGGAAGTACAAAGATGAATACAAATGTGTTAATTTAAGATGTAAGTTCTTTCGAGTAACAGCTTTAGCAAAAGAGTTTATAATTTATATTTAGCTCTGAGTGGTTATTTTATAAATGGTAAGACATCTGCTTCTATGAAGCTTAAAGACCTACATCCAGACTGTCTCATTCACATGGCAGAATGAGAGACCTGAAGACTCTCAAGCTCTATTCTGAATGCCCTCACATATACAATTATAATAAAAACTTGATAAAATACTTTTTCTTATGTATGCTTCCCATGCATGTATATCTGTGGACCATATGGGTTCCTGGTGTCTGTAAAGGTCTCAATTATCAAAAAAAAAAAACCCAGCTATCAGAAGCTCATGGAAACTAGATGTGGAATCAGTGAACTACTAGACAGACAGACACATTGGAATTTCATCAGCAAAGAAAAGCCTATTCCTCACATTATCCTTTTGTTTCTCCTGCTCCTACTGTGTTCTTTTCTATTTTGTTCCCTTACTCAGTTTCTTTCTTTCACTTTTTTTGTCATTGTCCTACTACTTTTTTATTTTTCTTGTATCCATTTCATACATCAAGAAAATATTACTATGAAAGAGATAGATTACCTCATAACTACATGATTATAAATTATATATATATATATTTTTTTTTCTTGATCATCAGCCTATTGTTTTTTTACAGGCAGAATTTAGGGGTCTATTATTCATGAAACTTTTTTGTTCATATATTGTATCCTCTCCAAATCTAATATGTACCTTTTAGATTGTTTTCTTGTTTTAAATGTTTTATTGGACCAATGTTCAGATATGAAACTATACCAACTTTTAATTAACTTCACTATCTGTACAAGGCATCTGTATTTTTTAGACTGACTTAGAAAGTTTAATAAAAGCATAGATTTCACTGAGCATTATTGATATTATAAAGATCATCTAAAAGTTGTTTTGATTTCCATTTCTCTAATGACTAAAGATCATGAACACTTTTTCAAGTGCCTTTCAGCCATTTGCAATTCTTCTGCTGAGAATTCCCTTTTTAGTTCTGTACCTCATTTTTTGATTGGGTTATTCAAGGTTTTGGGATCTAGAATCTTGAGTTCTTTATATATTTTAAAGATCAATCTTCTCTCACTTGTCAGGTTGGTGAAAATCTTTTCCCATTCTGTAGGCTGCTGTTCTGTTCTATTGACTGTGTCCTTAGCTTTACAGAATCTTTTCAGATTCAGGAGAAGCATTTATAGATTGTTGATATTAATGTCTGTGCAGTGGTGTTATATTTAGGAAGTAGTCACCTGTGCCAATTCATAGCAGTGTATTTCCCACTTTCATTTCTATTAAGTTCAGGGTGGCAGGGTTTATGTTGAGGTCTTTGATCCACTTGGATTTAAGTTTTGTGCAGGGTGACAGTCTTGGATCTAGTTTCATTTTTCTTTTCTTTTTTTAAGGTTTTGCCTGTTTATTATTATTATGAACAAGGAAGTCACTCTTTCTATCCCTGTAAATCTTTATTCAAGGTCCCTTCCCCCTCCCGCCGCATCTGGTCATTCTTTCTTCTCCACAGCTCCCCATTGCCTCCCTGGGCAGGCAGCAGACAGTTCCACGGTCCCACTGACACCATATTGCTTAGTTCAGTCTCCACTCCTGGCATATCCAGTTTTCTCCCCTCTCCCTCAAGAGTGAGTCAGGTGTTCCTCTAAGGGCAGTGCAATCTGAGGTGTCAGTCCAGGGTGTTTCTAATCACAAGCTATTCAGTGGTTGTGGTTTGCAGCTTGGACATGCTTGGCTTTTTTTCTTGTTTGTTTGATTAGAGACAACTAATGAGTGAGTACATCCCTTGCTTATCTTTCTGAATTTGTGATACGTTGCTCAGAAGGATAGTCTCCAAATCCATCCATTTGCCTGCAAATTTTAGGATATCATTTTTTCTTACTGCTGAGTAGTATTCCATTGTGTAGATGTATCATAGTTTGTTAATCCATTCTTCATTTGACAGACACCTAGGTTGTTTCCAGGTTCTTGCTATTGCAAATAATGCTGCTATGAACATAGTTGAGCTAAATGCCTTTGGAATATGACTGTGCATCTTTAGGGTATACACACAGAAGTGGTATTGCTGGGTCCTTGGGGAGATTAATTCTCAATTTTTTGAGAAACTGTCATATTGTATTCCAAAGTGGCTGAACCAGCTTATACTCCTACCAACAATGAAGGAGTGTTTCCCTTGCTCTGCAACATAGGCACTCATCTGTGCCTTTTATCTTAGCCAGTCTAATAGGTATTATTTAGTATCTCAAAGTTGTTTTGATTTGCATTTCTCTGATGGCTAAAGATGATGAGCAGTTTTTCAGGTGCTTTTCAGCCATTTGTAATTCCTCTCCTGAGAATTCCCTTTTTAGATCTGAATCCCATTTTTTGATTGAGTTATTGAAGGTTTTGGGCTCTAGATTCTTGAGCTCTTTATATATCTTAGAGATCAGTCCTCTATCACTTGTAGGGTTGGTCAAAATCTTTTCCCATTCTGTAGGCTGTCATTTTGTCCTCTTGACAGTGTTCTTTGCTTTACAGAAGCTACTTAGCTTCAGGAGACCCCACTCATTGTTGGTCTTAGTGTCTGTGCAACTGGTATTACATTTAGGAAGTTGTCTCCTATTCCAATTGGTAGAGGTGTATTTCCCACATTCTTTTCTATCAAGTTTAAAGTGGCTGGGTTCATGTTGAGATCTTTGATCCACTTGGATTTGAGTTTTGTGCAAGGTGACAGGCTCGGATCCATATGCATTTGTCTACACACTTCCATCCAGCTATGCCAACACCATTTGTTAAAGATACTATCTTTTCTCTATTGAATGTTTTGGTCCTCTTTGTCAAAGAGCAGGTGTTCATAAGTTTTTGGTTTAATGTCTGGATCCTCAGTTGTATTCCATTGATTCACAGGTCTATTTTTATGCCAGTACCAGGCTGTATTTATTACTGTATCTCTATCATATAACTTGAAGTCAGGGATGATGATACCTCCTGAGGTTATTTTGTTGAGTAAAATTGTTTTGGCAATCCTGACTTTCCTGTTATTCCAACTGAAATTGAGTATTGTTCTTTCAAGTTCCAAAAAATATTGTGTTGGGATTTTGATGGGCAGTTTATTGAATCTGTTGACTTCCGTTGGTAGAATTTTTACTCTGTTGATCCTACCAATTCAGGAACATGGTTAAGCTTTCCATTTTCTGATATCGATTGAGTCCATTGATATTAAGGGATATTAGTGACCATTGATTCATATTTCCTGACTTTTTTGGTGGTAACTTGTTGTATTTCCTTTCTCTGGAGTATTCTGTGGAATTATTAATTGTCGTTTCATGGGTGTATCTGGGGTCCTTAGGATGGAGTTTTCCCTCTAATACCCTCTGTAGCGCTGTTTTGGTAGATAGATATTCTTTCAGTCTGACTTTGTCATGAAATATCTTGTTTACTCCTTCTATGGTGATTGATAATTTTGCAGGGTATAGTATTCTAGTTTGACCGCCATTCTCTTTTAGAGTCTGTATAACTTCAGACCAAGCCCTTCTATCTTTCATCCTTTCCATTGAATTTTCAGGTGTTATTCTGATGGGTCTTCCTTTATATGTAAGTTGGCCCTTTTCTTTTGCTGTTCTTAAAATATTTTCTTTCTTCTGTATGTTTTATGGCTTGATTATAATGAGGCACACTGACTTTTTTGAGGGGGCATATCTATTTGGTATTCTGTAAGCTTCTTGTATCTTTATAGGCAATTCCTTCATGTTAGGAAAGATTTCTTCTGTAATTTTATTGAAGACATTATCTATGCCTTTGAGCTGATATTCTTCTCTTTCTTCTATTCCTATTACTTGCAAATTAGGTCTGTTCATGGTGTCCCAGATTTCCTGAACATTTTGAGTTTTGTCCTTTTTGGTTTTAGTATTTTCTTTGACTGATATATCTATTTGAGCTACTGATTCTTCCACTTCAGAGATTCTATCTTCCATCTCTTGAACTCTGTTTGTTATGCTTGTATCTGTGGTTCCAGCTTTTTCTTGAGGTTTTCTATTTCCATCTTTGCCTCATTTTGTGCCTTTTTTATTGCTTCTATTTCAGCTTTTAGTTCCTGGCATGTTTCTTTAATTTTTTGGTTTACTTTTCTTGGTTCTCTTTCATAGATTTGTTTACCTCTTCCAATATTTTGTTTGTATTTTCTTCTATTTGTTTAAGGCAATTTTTTATATCTTCTTTGAGAGCTCTATGATCATCATAAAGGGATTTTTGGTGTTGCTTCCCTGTGTCCTCTTCATTGCTCAGTCCAGATCTTGTATTTGTAGGATTGCCACTTTCTTCTGGAGTTACCTTTTTGTTCTTTATATTATTGTGTAAATTTTTGCACTGGAATCTGCCCATGGCTTCAGTGGTTCACAATTAGGTGGCTTCTGGTCAGTTGTGACACTCAGGCTTGTGTGTCTCCTGTCACCTCTGAACAAAAGGTCTGCTCAATCTCTACCTCTGCTCTGGGCAGGGGACTGAATTTCAGACTTTAATCTTTCTCTGTTTCGTCAATTGGAGGCAGGGTGGCCATGCAAATTCCCTCAGCAGCAGCTGGGGGGACCGTGGCAGTCAGAGTCTATCTCTGTCTGCTACATAGTGCATGGGGACATGCTCTGCAAACAGCACTCAGTCCCAGAACCAGAACCAACCAGGGCTCAACTCTCCCTGGCAGGGAATCAGGCTCTCGGTCCTGCTGAACACTCCTCACCTCTGGGTGGGGTCTGAGTCTGTCCTTCATGGTCCTCAGTCCTTATCTTTTTGCTCAGTTGGAGGTGCCTAGCCATAGAAATTCCCTCAGCAGCAGCGAGGCAGACCATGGCAGTCAGAGTCTATCTCTGTCTGCTACAGAGTGTATGGGGAAACACTCTGCTAATTTCATTTTTCTACACAGTACAAAACAGCTATTGGTTAAAGATACTATCTTTTTTCCATTGAATTTTTTGGGCCTCTTTGTCAAAGATCAGGCCTTCATAGGTTTTTGGGTTAATTCTTTGATCCTCAATTCTATTCCATTGATCTACAAGTCTTTTTTTATGCTGGTACTATGCTGTTTTTATTACTGTATCTCTATAGTATAACTTGAAGTCAGAATGGTGAAGCCTCCTGAGGTTCTTTTGTTGAGCAAAATTGTTTTGGCAAACCTAGCTTTTCTGATATCCCTAATGAAATTGAGTATATTTTTTTTCTTTATTTATTTTGTGTTTATCAAGAAAAACAGTAAAATTAATTTAAAATGCTGATATGTTTTTTTAAGGTCAGAAAAAAATAGTGTTGGCTTTGTGAAGGAAAGTGTATTGAATCTGTAGATTGTTTTTTGAAGAATTGCAATTTTTACTATGTTGATCAAACCTATCCAGGAACATGGCAGTACTTTCCACTTTCTGATATCCTCCTCAATTTCTTTCTTCAATGATTTAAATTTTTTTGTCAAATAGATCTGTTATTTTTTCGGTTATAGTTATTCCAAGGTATTTAATGCTATTTGCAGATATTATAAAAGGTGATGTTTCCCTTATTTCTTCTTCAGCTCTTCTATCTTTAGTCTATAGAAGGGCTACTGAGTTCTTTGAGCTTATCTTGTATCCTGCTACATTGCTGAAGGTGTTTATCAGCTGTAGAAGTTCCTTGGAAGAATTTTGTGGGTCACTTATGTGAACAATCATGTCACCTTCAAAAAGAGATAGTTTCACTTCTTCTTTTCCAATTTGTAACACCTTAAACTCCTTTTGTTCTTTTATAGCTTCAGCTAAAACTTTGAGAACTATATTGAATAGATAAGGGGATAGAGGACATCCTTGTCTAGTTCTTGATTTTAGTGGGATTGCTTTGAGGTTTTCTCTGTTAAGTTTGATCCTGGCTGTCGGCTTCTTGTAAATAGCCTTTATTATATTGAGATATTTTCCAAGCAGTCCAGATGCCTCCAGAAGTTTTATCATAAAGGAATTTTGGATTTTGTGAAATGCTTTTTTAGTGTCTAAGGATATGACAATGTGGTTTTTTTCCTATAGTTTGTTTATATGATGAATGACATTTATGGTTTTTCATGTTTATTCCAATCCTGCATTTCTGGGATGAAGCCTACTTGGTTGTTGTGGATGATATTGTTCTTTTCCTCTTTTATATTTTTTTTAATTTTATATTTATCAAGAAAAATAGTAAAATGAATTTAAAATGCTGATAAGTTAACAATAACTATAAAGAAGATAAAAAATATGAGCATGATTTATCAAGGGTGATAATGTAAATAAGATTGCTACACATATATTTACTTTGTGTTCAGTTTTCCCTCTGAATTTTTTTTCCATCCCTGTATATCCTTATTCAAGGTCCCTTCCCCCTCCCACCACATCAGGTCATTTTTTTCTTCTCCACAACACCCCATCCCCTCCCTGGGCAGGGAGCAGTCAGTCCTATGGTCAAACTGACACAATAATGCTTGGATCAGGTTCCACACCTTGCAAATCCAGTTTTGTCTCCCCTCCCTCAAGAGTGAGTCAGGTGTTCCTCTAGGTGGAGTGGGATCCTAAGGGACAGTCCAGGGTGTTTCTGATCCAAAGCTGTTCAGTGGTTGTGGTTTGCAGCTTGGGCATGCTTGGCTTTTTTTCTTGTTTGTTTGTTTCGAGACCTATAATGAGTGAATGCATCTCCTGCTTACATTTCTGAGTTTGTAATACCTTGCTCAGGAGGATATTCTTCAAATTCATCCATTTGCCTGTGAATTTTAGGATATCATTTTTTCTTACTGCTGAGTAGTATTCCATAGTGTAGATGTACCACAGTTTGCTAATTCATTCTTCAGTTGAGGGACATCTAGGTTGTTTCCAGGTTCTTGCTATTACAAATAATGCTGCTATGAACATAGTTGAGCTAATAAATTTGGAGCGTGAATGTGCCTCTTTAGGGTATACACACAGAAGTGGTATTGCTGGGTCCTTGGGGAGATTGATTCTCAATTTTCTGAAAAACTGCCATATTGTATTTCAAAGTGGCTGAACAAGCTTACACTCCCACCAACAATGGAGGAGTGTCCCCCTTGCTCTGCCTCCTCTCCAACATAGGCTGTCATTTGTGCCTTTTATCTTAGCTAATCTCACAGGTGTTAGGTGGTATCTCAAAGTTGTTTTGATTTGCATTTCTCTGATGGCTAAAAATGAACAGCATTTTTTCAGGTGCCTTTCAGCCATTCATAGTTCCTCTGCTGAGAATTCCCTTTTTAGATCTGTACCCCATATTTTGATTGGGTTATTTAAGGTTTTGGGCTCTAGATTCTTGGGCTCTTTTTATATCTTAGAGATCAGTCCTCTATCACTTGTAGGGTTGGTGAAAATCTTTTCCCATTCTGTAGGCTGTCGTTTTGTCCTATTGACAGTGTCCTTGGCTTTGCAGAAGCTTCCTAGCTTCAGGAGATCCCACTTCTTGTTTGTTGGTCTTAGTTTCTGTTCCAGTAGTGTTATATTTAGGAAGTGGTCACCTGTGCCAATTAGTAGAAGTGTATTTCCAACTTTCTTTTCTATCAAGTTCAAAGTGGCTGGGTTTAAGTTGAAGTCTTTGATCCACTTGGATTTGAGTTTTGTGCAGGGTGACAGGCTCGGATCTATTTGCATTTTTCTACACACTTCCATCCAGCTATGCCAACACCATTTGTTATAGATACTATCTTTTTTCCATTGAATGTTTTGGGCCTCTTTGTCAAAGATCAGGTGTTCATAGGTTTTTGGGTTAATGCCTGGATGCTCAATTCTATTCCATTGGTCCACAAGTCTGTTTTTATGCCAGTACCAGGCTGTTTTTATTACTGTAGCTCTATAGTATAGCTTGAAGTCAGGGATGGTGATACCTCCTGAGGTTCTTTTGTTGAGTAAAATTTTTTGTCAATCCTGGCTTTCCTGTTATTCCAAATAAAATTGAATATTGTTCTTTCAAGGTCCAAAATATATTGTGTTGGGATTTTGATGGGCAGTGTATTGAATCTGTAGACTGCCTTTGGTAGAACTGCCATTTCTACTATGTTGATCCTACCAATCCAGGAACATGGGAGAGCTTTCCACTTCCTGATATCCTCTTCAATTTTTTTCTTGAGTGATTTAAAATTTTTGTCAAATAGGTCTGTTACTTCTTTGGTTATAGTTACTCCAAGGTATTTAATACTATCTGTAGCTACTATAAAAGGTAATGTTTCACTTATTTCTTTTTCAGCTCTTCTGTCTTTAGTGTATAGAAGGGCTACTGGTTTCTTTATGTTAATCTTGTATCCTGCTACATTGCTGAAAGTGTTTATCAGCTGTAGGTGTTCCTTGGAAGAATTTTGTGGGTCACTTATGTATACAATCATATCATCTGCAAATAAAGATAGCTTCACTTCTTCTTTTCCAATTGGTATCCCCTTAATCTCTTTTCATTCCCTTATTGCTTTAGCTAAAACTTCGAGAACTATATTGAATAAATAAGGGGAGAGAGGACATGCTTATCTAGTTCCTGACTTTAGTGGGATTGCTTTGAGTTTTTCTCCATTAAGTTTGATACTGGCTGTTGGCTTCTTGTAAATTGCCTTTATTATATTTACGTATTTTCCTTGTATTCCTGGTCTCTCTAGGGCTTTAATCATAAAGGAGTATTGGATTTTATCAAAGACTTTTTCCGCATCTAAGGATATGATCATGTGGTTTTTTTCCTTTAGTTTGTTTATATTATGGACAACATTTACAGTTTTTCATAGGTTAAACCAGCCCTGCATTTCTGGGATAAAGCCTACTTGGTTGTTGTGGATGATATCTTTTATACATTGTTGTATATAGTTTGCCAAAATTTTGTTGAGTATTTTCACATCAATATTCATGAGGAAAATTGGTCTGTTATTCTCCTTCTTTGTTGTGTCTTTGAGTGGCTTGTGTATTAGGGTAATTGTGGCCTCATAAAAGGAATTTGACAATATTCCTTCAGTTTCTACTGTGTGAAATAGTTTGAGGAGTAACTGTAGTAATTCTTCTTTGAATGTCTGGTAGAATTCGGACCTAAAACCATCTGAGCCAGGGCTTTTATTTTTGGGGAGGTTTTTCATGACAGCTTCAATTTCTTTAAGGGTTATAGGCCTGTTTAGGTAATTAATCTGATCTTCATTTAATTTTGGTAGATGGAACCTGTCCAGAAACCTGTCCATTTCTTCTAGTTTTTCCATTTTTGTGGAATACAGAATTTCAGATTATGATCTGATAATTCTCTGGATTTCCTCGGGGTCTGTTGTTATGTCCCTCTTTTCATTTCTGATTTTGTTGATTTGAACACTCTCTCTCTGTTTTTTGTTTAGGTTGGCTAAGGGCTTACCTATCTTGTTAACTATCTCAAAGAACCAACTCTTAGATTTGTTGATTCTTTGTATTGTTCTTTTTGTTTCAATTGTATTGATTTCAGCTCTAAGTTTGATTATTTCCTGCCATCTACTCCTTCTAGGTGAGTTTGCTTCTAATTGTTCTAAGGCTTTCAGCTGAGCTGTTAGGTCTCTAGTGAGGGATATCTCTAGGTATTTCATATAGGCATCTAGCACTATGAATTTTCCGCTTAAGATTGCTTTGATTGTGTCCCACAAGTTTGGATACATTATGGATTCATTTTCATTAAATTCTATGAAGACTTTGATTTCTTTCTTAATTTCTTCCTTAACCCAGAGATGGTTCAGCTGAGTGATATTTAGTTTCCATGAGCTGGTAGGAATTCTTTGGGTTTTGATGTTGTTGATCTCTAACTTTAAGCCCTGGTGGTCCGATATGTTACAAGGGATTATTTCCACTTTTTTGTATCTGTTGATATTTGCTTTATGATCAATTATGTGGTCAATTTTGGAGAAAGTTCCATGAGAAGCTGAGAAATACATATGTTCCTTTGCGTTTGGGTGGAAGCTTCTGTAGGTATTTATTAAATCCATTTGCATCATAACCTCATTTAGACTCCTTATTTCTCTGTTGAGGCTCTGTCTGGTTGATCTATCCAGGGTTGAAAGTGGGGTATTGAAGTCTCCCACTATTAGGGTGTAAGAATTGATGTGGGATTCAAGCTTTAGCAGTGTTTCTTTAATATAAGTAGGTGCCCTCATATTAGGTGAATAAATATTCAAGATTGAAATCTCCTCTTGATCAATTTTTCCTGTGATGTATAAGTAGTGACCATCTTGGTCCCTTTTAATTGCTTTTAGTTTAAAGTCTACTTTGTTAGATATTAGGATTGCAACCCCCACTTGTTTCTTAGGACCGTTTGACTGGGAAATCTTTTCCCAACCCTTTATTCTAAGCCTGTGTCTGTCTTTGCATTTGAGGTGTTTTTCTTATAGGCAACAGAAGGACGGCTTTTGTTGTTGTATCCATCTTCTTAGTATGTGACTTTTTATAGGAGAGTTGAGACCATTCATATTAAGGGAAATTAGTGACCATTGATTCATATTTCCTGCCATTTTTGGTGGTAAATTGTATTTTCTTTCTCTATGGTATTCTTCTGTGGAATTATTGACTATTTGTGGTTTCATGTGTGTATCTGGGGTCCCTGTGTTGGAGTTTTCCCTCTAATACTCTGTGTAGTGCTGGATTGGTAGATAGATATTCTTACACTCTGATTTTGTCCTTAAATACCTTGTTTACTCCATCTATGGTGACTGATAATTTTGCAGGCTATAGTATTCTTGTTTGGCAGCCATTCTCTTTTAGAGTCTGTATAACTTCTGACCAAGCCCTCCTAGCTTTCATTATTTTCATTGAATAGTCATGCGTTATTCTGATGGGTCTGCCTTTATATGTAAGTTGGCCCTTTCCTTTTGCAGGTCTTATACTTTTTAATTTGTTCTGTATGTTTTGTGGCTTGATTATAATGTGGCTTGCTGACTTTTTTGGGGGGTCATATCTATTTGGTGTTCTGTAAGCTTCTTGTACCTTTTAATGAGTGCTTCAATTTCCTTTGGGATTATAGTTCTGTTAATGTCTTTAATCTGATCTTGATTTAATTTTGGTAAGTAGTACCTGTCCAAAAAGCTGTCCATTTCATCTAGGTTTTTCATTTTTGTGCATTATAGATTTTCTCTCTTTTATCTGCATTTAACAGTTTTATTTTTTCTTTCTTTTTTTATTATAAATAAAGTCACAATTTCTAACCATGTATGTCCATCCTTATTCAAGGTCTCTTCCTCCTCCCACCTCCTCCAGTCACTCTCTCCTCCACATCTTCCCATCTCCCAAGCATGGGCAGGAGGTCCCAAGGTCCCAGTATTCCTCAGTTCAGCATCCACTCCTGGCAGATCCAGCTTCCTTACCACCACGACAAGACTGAGTCAGGTGTGTCTCTACAGGGAGTGGGATCCAAGGTGCCATTCCCAGGTGTTTCAGATCCAAAACTGTTCAGGGGTTGTGGTTGTAGCTTGGACATGCTTTGCTTTTTACTTTTTTTGATTAAAGTCCATAAATGAGTGGGTACATCCCTGCTTCTCTTTCTGAGTTTGAGATACCTCACTCAGAAGGATATTCTCCCAATCTATCCATTTGCCTGCAAATTTTGGGATATCATTTTTTCTTAATGCTGAGTAGTACTCCATTGTGTAGATGTACCATAGTTGGTTAATCCATTCCTCAGTTGAGGGGTATCTAATTTGCTTCCAGTTTCTTGCTATTATGAATAATGCTTCTATGAACATAGTTGAGCTTATGCCTTTGGAGTGTGACTGTGCATCTATAGAGTATACACCCAAAAGTGGTATTGCTGGATCCTTGGGGTGATTGATTCCATGTTTCACAAGATGCCACCATACTGCATTCCAGAGTGGCTGAACAAGCTTACACTCCCACCAACAATGTAGGAGTATTCCCCTTGCTCTGCAACTTCTCCAGCATAGGTTGTCATCTGTGTCTTTTATCTTAGTCAAACTAATAGGTGTATGATGGTATCTCAAAGTGTTTAGATGGACGAGCAAATTGGAGCCCATTCCCTCTAGAGGAACACCTGACCCAGTCTTGATGTTACGGTGAGGAAAGCAGATCTGCCTGGAGTGGAGGCTGAACTAAGCCACCTGGGGACCTTGGGACCTCCTGCCCTTGCTGGAAAAGAGATAAGGAAATAGGGAGAAGAGAGAGTGACTAGGAGGGGCAGGAGGGGTAAAGTAGTTTGAATAAGGAGATACATGGATATCGCGCACAACCTCACCAACAAGAAAGACGCAACACCGGATCCTTCTCTCTGCAGTTTATTGGGGCCTTTCAGATATCTTCTTGTCTTTCACTCACTCACTCTCACTCTCAGATGGATGACGAATGACCCCAAGGGGAAGTCCACTCATGGCTAAATACCCTCTGGGCCTCCAATCCCGGTAAGCCACGTGGACATTGCCCATAGGTCCTGAGGCATGGAAGCAAGCCACCATCCTCGCCTACAGCCAATAAGGAGTTTTTTACTCCCAAGAGCACTCACTGTCAGAAGGTGGAAGGCGGAAACCAGCGCCACCTTTAGGGCATGGTACAGCGCAGCTCTCCACAGATCCCCCTTCTTTATTAAGAAAAAAAAAAGCAGGCAGAAGCAGAGGTCTAGTCTCTGAAGTGCAAAAGGAACACGTACAGGTATCACTCCAGGTGTCATCCACCCAGACAATCCCTGACCTGTCCCACACCCTTTTCACGGAGGCAAGCAGTTGGGTGTCAACCTGTGTGCAACCAGACATATTCCTCATGAGTTCCCA
This sequence comes from Sigmodon hispidus, assembly GCA_004025045.1. NCBI lineage: Eukaryota > Metazoa > Chordata > Mammalia > Rodentia > Cricetidae > Sigmodon > Sigmodon hispidus. Next base: position 11,644 of record PVIH01021717.1, on the reverse strand, counting down.
TAAGCCAGAGTACTTATGTGCAGTGCTAAGCCCCAAATCCTGCAAAACATTCTTAAGGCTTTTCCTTTAAGGAGACCAAGCAAACTTAGGGGGACTGATCGACTCCAATGGCTGAAAATGCTTGGACAACCAAGGCTGCATTGTGACACTGAAGGAACCTAACATGGCAAATGCACCACAGGCAAACTAGGAATATCAGCGCCATCAGGCTCACCAGAGTTCCCATTCCCGCCCACTCTTTCTGGTGATCCACAGCGACGAAGAACCAGGATGCCAGTCCTTCTGCCAGGTTCAGCATCCACTCCGGTAGAATTCATGATCACCATGGTCACTCTCAGCTGGGCCATCAAGTTTTCGAATTCACCAATCCAATTTCCTAAAAGATAACTCGACAACTGTTTAGACAGATTTCCAGCATGAATAAAGTTCTGATATTGTACACAAGTCCCACATAATTCTGGAAACTTCCATTCACAGCCAAGCTAGGCCAGCTGCCAAAGAGTATCAAGTCACTCTTGGACCAGGTCAATCCTTTGATTAATAACCATCAAGCCCCCTTTTAACTAGGCAATAAGAATCTTTTGTATGTCTAGGGCCTGTACTACATTAGCCAAGATCGCATTCAAAGTCTGCACAGTCTGCACGATATGGCTCGTGGCTCCTGTGGCAGCCAATGAAATGGCTGCAATTATGGCAAGCACTTATCTGCATGATCAGGATCAGCAACAGGAGCTTCTGCATCGTCTGCTTGCTCTCCCACCTCATTTACCTTTTCCGATTGAATCTTCCTGGTCAGACGCTCTGGTACCCAAACTGGATCTGCCTGCAGTGGAGGCTGAACTAGGCCACCTTGGTACCTTGGGACCTCCTGCCCTTGCTGGGGAGGAGATAAGGAAATAGGGAGAATAGAGAGTGACTGGGAGTGGCAGGAGAGGTAAAGTAGTTTGATCAAGGAGATACATGGATAAAAAATGAGACTTTATAATAAAAAAAGAAAAAAAGTTCTCAGCTCAAGTGCATTTCACTTAAGGAGGATACCAATATTGAAAAAGATGAACATTAGGTCTCTTGTATGTAAGCAATTATTAAATTAGTATATTACATATTCATATTTCAATAACATTATTACTGATTACTATATTACTAATGTGAAAAAGTGCATATTATGAGTGACTCACCATAGTGACATCACCACTTTTTTACCCACTTAGCCAAAACTTTATGAAAGGGACTCATTACCTTTCTTTTGTGTACAGATCAGGGAGACATTATTTGCTGCAGAGATAGAGACAAGCTGAGAAGTACACTGAAGGATTCAGCTAAGTTCCATATCTTGCCTTTTATGAGGTACATATCCAGTGTTTCTCTAATTCTTTCCTCTATCCTGAAACCTTGTACTTAGACCAGGCTACTCATATGCCTAATTTGAACAACTGAAATAAAGTATTACCCTTAAAAAACATTTAATTACACCAATCATTTATTCATACATGTCCAGCAACACACCCAGAAGCCAAGGGAAATGGGCTAATCTGTTTCATCTTTTGTTAGTCTATGTGCTAGAAGGCTGAATTTCCTGTAACTGAACTTTTAGGTAGAGTCTTCTATTTACCATCTTATGCTTGTGTGTAACATCTGTGTTATTATTGCAGTTCAGAGATCATCAAAGTGACCAGAAAGACTTCATTCAGCAAGTAATGATGCAGATGCAGAGTCCTAAAAGAAAACATTACTCCCAGTTTTGATAGTCTTGTAAAGAGGAAAGATCAGAGGACCCAGAGGATTCTTGGACACCATAAATATAGCCCACAGAATCAACTGACCAAGACTCATGGGAGCACAGAGAGATCAGGAGCCTGTGTGAGTCTGATATGGGTCTTCTACATATACTTTATAGTATAGCTGAATATCTTGGTGATTCTGTGGGATTAACAATAATGAGGGGTGGCTGCCTCTAAGTATATTGACTGCACATGAAAACTTTTTTATCCTATTGGGTTGTCTCATCCAGCCTTGATGTGATGTTACATGCCTTTTCTTATTGTATTACATTATATTGTGTGTGGTTGATGATTCTGCAAGGCCTGATCTTTTCTGAGGTGAGCTGCGGCATGTCTAGAAGAATGGAGGTGGGGGGAAACACTGGAGGGAGGGAAAAGAAACTGTGGCTGTGATGTAATATATGGAAGAAGAACAAATTCTAAATTGTTCTGATAAATTATTCTTTATTTATAGAAATGACAACTCAAAAATGAATAAACATTTTATAGTGACACAATATGTATTAACCCATAGAAACTATTTGAGTGAGTTAAGTATTTAACAGTCCATACTCAGTTGTATGATCACTGGCAGTCAGATATTTGTCTATATTACAACTAATATATTTTTAAAATATGTTATTCAAAACGAGCTCATATACCATAGAAATTTTCAAATAAACCTCAAATATATTATTCATAGTTTTAAAAGAAAAAAATGCATTCACTGTAGGCATTTCATAGTTTGACTTTGGGAATCTAGGGACACAGGACATGTGCACAGTTACAGAAAGAAGGAAGCCTTGGCAGCTGTGCCCAGCCCTATATATTACCTAATGATTTGCATACACTCACTGCACAGCCCTGAGAACTTCTTCATATACCAGTCACACCCTTTGTAGTTATCATTGCAGTCAGGACTCAGCATAGTCATGAGGGCCCCTGCACAGATCCTTGGCATCCTGCTGCTCTGGTTTCAAGGTAAAATGGGAATTTCAGTGTTATACAGTGATTATTGTTGACTGGCATTTGTGGGATGTCCTGTCTTAATTTGCTTAACTCTGAGAATATTTATTGTTTTTATTCTTAGGTGCCATATGTGATATCCAAATGACCCAGTCTCCATCCTCCCTGTCTGCATCTCTAGGAGACAAAGTCACCATCACTTGTTGGGCCAGTGAAAGCATTGGTTATGCTTTAAACTGGTACCAACAGAAACCAGGGAAAGCTCCCCAGCTTCTGATCTATGGTACAGATAGCTTGTCAGATGGGGTCCCATCGAGGTTCAGTGGCAGTGAGTCTGGGACAGATTATTCTCTCACCATCAATAGCCTGGAGCCTGAAGACACTGCAGATTATTTCTGTCAACAAAGTTATGATTATCCTTCCACAGTGATACAAGTCATAACATAAACCTCCATGGAAGCAGAAGTGAGAGTCTGGGCTGTCTCAGTTGTTCCTTCTCATTACTCACAAAGAAATGTTTCTCAGATGTTGCAGGCTATTTACAAAACCACAGAGAGTGGCTAAATAATCCTCTCTGTACTCAAAATATCTTCTCTTCTCTTCATCTCTAGCTCTACAGAATACTTTTCTGTCATAACACAGGATACAGTCTTTCCATGCAAAGTTTTATCATTAGCTGAACTTATACAATGAAGTAGAAGTCTGAGGACATTTCAACCACACATCATTTAAATTCAGTAAGTAACTTCTAAGCACCATCATTTAAATGGCAGAAAATATTCTTGTGTGACTCTATCAGTAAAAATAATTCCTGGTTTTCTCACAAAATCTAAAGCTCATGTCAAAGAAAGTAGAAGTTTTCATATGGTGACCTTCTGTTGTTCCTTGAAACTGCAGGCTTGTGTGCTGATGCTCTCAGGTGCCTACAGCCCTTCAAATAGAATTCTTTGGGTTCCTATGTCCACTGTTCTGTTTACAAGTATTTAAAAAATTTCCCACCCTATATGACTTTTACCAACACTGTGTAAAGTGCAATGTAGATTTGTTTATATGAAATTATAGAGAGTAAAGGGCTATTTGGATCTTGGTTTCAGAAGTCTTATTACGGAAGAATTAATATCCAACAGCAGAATTTTAGAAACAAAACATAACATCCAAACAACAATAGTGATCTATCTTTAATTCTGTTTTTTAATCATTTGTGGATAAGATCTATTACTGTTTCCTTTTTACTGTTCATTTATTTATGTGTTTATCTATCTAGAGTAGGTGCCTACTTAATTACTATGATTTTGTACAAAAGAGAACAAGTCACAAGGTTATTCACGTTTTCTCACTTTTTCTGTCTTTGAATTTTCTACAAAAGTTCTGGGCTGAACTAATCAACTTTTGAAACATTTACAAAAATATTAGTTGCAATATATTTAATATTTGTGCCAACTGGAGATAATATACATCTGAAAGTAGTTTAGAGAGCTGGAGAGAATGTACAGCAGGTTAGAACACCTGATACTTTGGAAGAGTTTTTAATTTTCAGTATCCACATTGTGATCCACAGCTACCTTTCAGATGAGTTCCAGGAGCTCTTCTTCGGATCTTTGAGGACACCTGACGTGCATGCAATGTTCTTAAAAACATGCATTCAAAATAATTCCGCATGTAGGCATATTTTTTAAAATGTAGTTGGTATTATGACACAGATGAAGTCTGTATTTACTTGTATTCCTGTTATCATCCAAGGGCTATTTTACTACCCTTTGTGTATGCATAAATTTTATTATAATTATTTGTGATGAAATTCTCTTCTTATAAATTTGTATACTAATCTTATCAGCAAAATTTTACTTCATTCTTTATTTGTTCATTATTAATAGAACTGGTGTGGTGTATCTGTGCTATTGTGTTAGATACAAGTGATGGCAGTAGATACCTTGACCTTTTATGTAATTTAAAATAAAGTGGCCCAATGGTTTTTCACTCATTATGATTATTATATTTGCCTGACATTATAGATAATACATGACAGTGAGGTATCTTTGTGAATGAATTTGTTTCCTTAGAAGTTTATCATGCATACTATTTATTCCCACTGAAATTATTTCTAAGACACTATAGGAATAATTATATAGTTGTTCTCTTTAATTGTCAGAAGGATGGGTTATACTGATGTATTGTTAAAATGACTTTTGTTGCTATAAGAAGGTCTTTCTGTATTCTGTGAATATGTGTAGCTCTCATTGGTTAATATGGAAGTTGCTATGTCCTATGACAAGGCAGAACATTGCCAGGTGAAAAATCAAAAAGTGAAACAGGGAACAGAAAAGTATAAGGATGTCAGAGCAGATGCTTAGAGCTGAAGCACAGGATGCAAGATGTAATGGGACACATGTGAAGCCACAGAACACATGGCAATAAAGTGATTAATAGAAATGGGTGAGTTAAGGTGTAAGAACTAGTGAATAATACGCTTGAGCCATATACAAAAGTTTATAATTAACTAAGACTCTGAGTAATTATTTTATAAGTGGCTGTGGGACCTTGTGTTGAAGAGATTCATTAGGACCTCAGGCTAGGCAGGATGAAAAACATCTGGCTATAATTAACCTTGTGAAATACATTTAGCTGGTTATGAAGTATCATGGAAGACAAAACAAGGAGGAAAACACAGAGGCTAAGAGGTGGAGAGGAGGAGAGAAAAAGGAGGAAAAGACACTAAAATAAAATGTACTTGATTCCTTGCCTGTATTTCTATGTCTCATCTTACCCTTCTATCAAAATAACTTTGTTAGAGAAGACATTTTCAATAAAATATCAAACTTTCATCATGGTTTCAGAGGTTTTAGTTCTAAATTTAACTTATCCCTTAGAGTAGTCATATTGTTCTATGTTTTCTCTGTGCATTCCCTCTGGTTCATAACCAAATGAAGAGGATTACTGGATGAACCTTTCCTACTTCCAATGTTTCCAACTTAGTGAATGTTTACTGTTTTAATTCCTTAGGTATTGTCAAAGATTTGTAATAACCATCATGATAACTATGGTGTTCATAATAGAAAAAAGATAATTTTTAAGACAACCTAGCTCTTTATTTATTTATTTATTTATTTTAGATTATAAATTTTTATTTATTCTCCTTTTATTAAGAATAATTTTTATATGATATAACTAATTATGGTTTTCTCTTCATATTATTCTTACAGTTTCTCCCTTCTCACCATTCCATCAGAACCCACTCACTTTCTACCAATCAGTAGAAAACTAACAGGTTCTAGAATAATGTATACTTTGTCATGGTATATGATTTTGATGTGTTATTGGATTTGCTTTGCATCCAACTGCTAATAAAGGTAGAATCATTCAAAAGTTATATGACAGTCAAAAACATTATCTGCAGCATGACAGATGTGTGATGAGTAAAATTTTACTGCAAAGAAAAATATAAACTGGATTTTGACAAGTGGAAGAAAAAAAACAGTGGACATTTGGCCCCTTTCTATAATCTGACACTGATTGTTCACTGGACCTAAGTTAAAAAAAGTTTCCCTGAACTCCTTCTCTTGTAATACGTGTTTCAGAAAGTCATTATCCTACATCACTTACAGAGAAAAGATGAGAGATATAGACATGAGCATGTGGTGTCCAGTATGACCATCTACTGTTTCTGAGTAGAGATAATCACAACAGAGTTAATTTCATCATCTTGCCTGATTTGCCTCTGACTACAATATTAGAGTTAATATTTTTAGAGAGAAAAGCAAATATTAGAAAACAGACAAGTTGATATTTTTGTAGCTTTTCTACTCAAATTGATGAATTTTAATAAAGAATTTGAAGAGCCAATAAAATATTTATCTCATTATACAGGATCAAAGACAAAGAACAATCCCAAGGAAGAAAGAGTGACCAGGAGGGGCAGGAGGGGGAAGGGGTTTGAACTAGGGGATATGTGTATACAAAATAAGACTGTATTCAAAAATTATAAAAAGAACAATACAAAAGAAAGAACACTCCCAATTATGTTCTATACTGGTAACATAACTTTGATACAAAAGTGAGATGAGTTTACAAAATTAAAAAAAGGGAAACATTATAGATCAATATGCCTAACCAAACTCGAGTATAATAACAGATGAAATCAAATTTGTGCAACAGAATTACACAACTATTTGTTAAAACATACAAATGGCTAATACATATGTGACAAAAAAATATTCACTGCTATTAATTACAAAGGGTGTGCCAATAAAATCATAATGAAATATCTCTTTAAGAGAGGTAAACTACTCATTGTAATATCAGTAGATATGACATTTAGGCAAATCATCATAAGGATTTTTTAAGACATTTAAATAGCAATCCCATATGATCCAGTGACCCTACCATTGAATCTATTTGATGGCTAACCTTGAATGTCACCTTGATGTCATAACATAATCAAAAGATGGTGTGTCCTGGACAATTTCTTGAGAAACTCTGAGAGAGCCTCCATGAAAAGAAAACATAGGTCCTTTTATCACTAGTGAATTTTATTTCCTGTATTGGTTTGGATGTGAATTTGTGCTCCCTGAAACAAACATTTACATTCAATTTATAATTTATGCTTATTCTCTTTGGAGGTTAGAACATAGCTGTAGAACCTAATCTGGTCTATGTAGACTTCAACTTGATATGGCCTTGTGCTTTGTTTTTGTGCATTTCCAGATATAATGTATAGAATTTTTCAGGCTATTGCATTCAAATTACTCTTTTTCTGAGAAAGTTCTGGGAAATGGCTGCTTTGTTAATATGTAGTATGGGGTTACTGATATATATCTACATGTTTTTTAGTCATATTTTTAAAACTTAAACAGCCTTCTTTGGATCAATGATTTCTTTGTTTCATTCCTGTATAATAGTAAACTGAAACTGTAGTAAGTTCATCTACATCATTTTGATTTTCTCAACTTGAATGGTTTCATTCATTTTTTGCACCTGTTTGCTTGGGTTTTCCTGGGTTTGTTCATTTTCTCTCTAAGGGCCTCTATCATCTTCATAAGATTTATTATAAGGTCATTTTCTTGTACTTTCTGCTGTGTTGTAATATCCTAGGCTTACAATAGTAGTATTGCTGGGATCTCGTGATGTCATATTGCCATCGGTATTGGGAATTGTGTTTTTACACAAGGCTCTGTTCATCATGGTTTGAGTTTATTACTACTTTATCTTGGTTGGATGAATGTTTCTTATGTGCCCCTTTACATTTCTTTCCATTTATTCTCTATACTTTTGGCCTGAGTGTCAGTGGTTCTGATGATCAGTGAATTTCTAGGCTTTGTTTCTGAGGTTATGGAGTTTTGGAAACACATATGGCCTCTGGGGTTCTGCATATGGTATAATCTCTAGGGCTCCATGTACCTGAAATTCCTAATACCAGCATGGCCTTCAATGTAACATGTGACTTTTACGAGATTGTGAGCCAAAATATAAAGCCTATGAAAGAGGACACAATTTGAAACCCCTTGGCAGGGATTAAGGGGTATTATTATGAAGTAAGTAGTGTCTGACTTGGGATTCCTAGTATCAGACAGCTCTCCTACAGAGGAGAACTCTAGCTGCACTTTGTCATTATAGCTTCAAATAGTATTAAATGCCTTGGAGTAACTGTAATCAAATAAGTAACAAACCTATTTGACAAAAATTTCAAATCACTGGAGAAAGAAATTGAAGAGAATATCAGAAAATGGAAAGCTCTCATGTTCCTGTATAGGTAGGATCAACATAGTAAAAATGGCAATTCTACCAAAGGCAATCTAAAGATTCAATGCACTGCTCATCAAAATCCCAACACAATATTTTTTGGACCTTGGAAGAACAATACTCAATTTCACTTGGAATAACAGGAAAGCCAGGATTTCCAAAGAATTTTACTCAACAAAATAACCTTAGGTGGTATCCCCATCCCTGAATTCAAGCTATACTATAGAGCTACAGTAATAAAAACAGCCTAGTACTGGCATAACAACAGACTTGAGGATCAATGGAATAGAATTGAGGATCCAGACATTAACCCAAAAACCTAAGAACACCTGAACTTTGACAAAGAGGCCCAAAATATTCAAGGGTAAAAAAGATAGTATATTTAACAAATGGTGTTGGCATAGCTGGATGGAAGTGAGCAGAAAAATGCAAATATATCCGAGCCTGTCTCCCTGCACAAAACTCAAATCTAAGTGGATCAAAGACCTCAATAAAAACCCAGCCACTTTAAACTTGATAGAGAAGAAAGTGGAAAATGCACTTCTATGAATTGGCACAGGTGACCACTTCCTAAATATAACACCAGTGGCACAGACACTAAGACCAACAATCAATAAGTGGGATCTCCTGAAGCTAATAAGCTTTTGTAATGCCAAGGTCACTGTCAATAGGTCAAAATGACAGCCTACAGAATGGGAAAATATTTTCACCAACACTACATGCGATACCAGACTGATCTCTAAGATGTATAAAGGACTCAAGTATCTAGAGCCCAAAACGCTGAATAACCCAATCATAACCTGGGGTTCAGATCTAAAAAGGAAATTCTCACGAGAAGTATTATGAATAGTTGAAAGGCACCTGAAAAAGTTCTCATCATCTTTAGCCATCAGAGAATTCCAAATCAAAACAACTTTGAGATACCCTCTGTCACCTGTTAGATTGGCTAAGATAAAAGACACAGGACAGCCTATGCTGGAGAGGATGCAGAGCAAGGGGAACACTCCTCCATTGTTGGTGGTAGTGTAAGATTTTTCAGCCACTTTGGAATGCCATATGGCGGTTTCTTAGAAAAATGAGAATCAATCTCCCCAAGAACCCAGCAATACCACTTCTGGGTGTATACCCTAAAGATGCACAGTCACACTCCAAAGGCATTAGCTCAACTATGTTTATAGCAGCATTATTTGTAATAGCAATTACCTGAAAACAACCCAGATGTCCCTCAACTGAAGAATGGAATTAACAAACTGTGTTTCATCTACACAATGGAGTACTACTCAGCAGTAAGAAAAAATGATATCCTAAAATTCGCATGCAAATGGATTGATTTGGAGAATATCCTACTGAGTGAGGTATTACAAACTCAAAATGATAAGCCGGGGATGTACTCATTCATTAGTGGACTCTAAACAAACACACAAACAAGAAAAAGCCAAGCATGCCCAAGCTGCAAACCACAACCACTGAACAGCTTGGGATCAGAAACACCCTGGACTGACACCTTGGATCCCACTCCCCATAGAGGAACACCCAACTCACTCTTGAGGGAGGGGGGAGAAAACTGCATCTGCCAGGAGTGGAGACTGAACTAAGCAATATGGGGGCAGTGGGACCATGGACTGCCTGCAGCCTGCTCAGGGTAGGGATGGGGAGTTGTGGAGAAGAAAAAATGACCTGATGTGGTGGGAGGGGGAACAGACCTTGAATAATGATATACAAGGAAAGAAAGTGTGACTTTTTTGTTAATAATAACAATAATAAAGGAAAAAATTCTAAAGGAAATCAAAGTTGAAATGCTTCAAGTCATTATTTTTCTCAAACAAGTTTCCAAGGGTACAGCAATTCATTTATAGTCCCTTCCTTTCTCTCCTTTCCTTTATAATGCAAATCTTTTCTCTACTGTCTCAGCAGGTGCCTTGGACAGAGCTTCTCATTTTCAGTTTACCTACAAATACCCAAAGAAAAAATTTTGTTGTTCTGTCTTGCCCTTTGAAAATGAGCATTGAAAATCTCATTTTCTTTCTTTTCTGCTGCACTTAATAAGAGAGTTCCCTAGAAGAAATTGATATTCCTGATATTCATACAACACCTGTCACAGGTTAGTCACTGTTATTTCAATCAAAGATTCTGTGCCTCAATGTTGCAACTAATTCTATGCCACCTCACTTTTTTTAAAAAGAAAAAATTAATGGGGAATATATTCTGATAGGTGTGATCTAAACTATCATAAACTTAACAATCAGGGACATATAAAAGGAAACAAATGATGCCAGACAATAAGTGTGGGGCAAATGGGCTCCCAAATCCATCTGAGGCCCATTCCTGAATATTCCACAGAAAACCTGGAACAAATTCATGTTCTTTGTGTCCCTTTCTGTGTATTTCACTCCTATGACGTCCTTTCTTCATCTACTGATTCTGTTGCTGCTACTGAGGTTGTTTCTGCTCCTACGTTTTTTGCTCCAGCCTTTTTCTGCCTTTTAATTCTTTAACTGTCTGAGAAAATAAACTAAACAGTAATCCTTGTATGTGCTGATATATTGTGTATTTAATAAAGTTTGCTTGGAAATCAGAGGACAGAGTCAAGTGATGAAGGTCAGGAAGTGGTGACCCATGCTTTTAATCCAGCACTTGGGAGGTAGATATCTGTTTTGATCTCTGTGAGTACAAAGCCTAAGGGACATACACAATGGTGGCACACGTTTAATTCCAGCACTTAAGATCCCATGTTTCTGCTTTTAATAATTTGGAAATAGGCCTTTAATCTTAGCAGTAGAAAAGTTGAACCATGATGTAAGATAGTTGGGCAGAGAAAAAGAAAACAAGGATGGAGGAGGCAGGAGTTCTTCCCTTTGGCCTGGGATCACCAGAAAGGGGTCTCAAGTGCTGGAACTAAAGGTGTTTGCCACCACACCTGTTTCTGTTGGGACTTGAAATCAAAGAGATCCAGAAAGATCTTTGCACATACCCTCAGCTCCAATGATGGGATTAAAGGCATGGGTCATCATTTCCTAATCTTCATGGCTTGGCTCTGTGCACTGACTTCCAACCAAACCTTATTAAATACAGAACATATCACCACCCATATACAGTGTAGTGTTCACAATTGTGGGTTCCAAACAGTGAGAGGGTGCATTCCCATTCTTTGAAAAGGTAACCAGAAAGAAATAATAAATTAT